>PVIA01005158.1:0-121228 GCA_004024845.1 Tonatia bakeri
ACTGTAATAGCATAATCAATAAAATAAAGAATTTTTTTTAAAAAAAGATCTTTCTCCAAGGTAAGGACTCTCTAAATAGATATTATACCTAAAAATTATTAATTCCTTAACATCATAGCTACTTAGAGTTTATGTTACTCAATTGTCAATCAAAATAAGATTTATAATTGTTTGATGTGTCTCAGATCTCTTTTGATATATTGGTTTTCTCTTTATCTTTCTTTTAAAATTTTTTAACCATTTGCAATTTATTGAAAAAGCCAGGTCATTTTCTGAAGCTTTTTTTATGGCCTGCGTTTTGCCAATTGTATCTTGGTGGTATTATTAAACATGTTCCTCTGTCCTCTGTATTTATTATACATTTGGGAGTTAGCTATAAAGCCTTGCTCAAATTCAGGTAATTTTGTTGTTGTTGCTTTGTGTGTGTACTACTTTATAGGTGGCAGTTTGTACTTTGAAGCATTGTGATATTATCTGCCATTATTGATCAGTGCCTTGATTAATTTATTGGGGTTTACAAAACAATGATATCCTTACTTTCAGCATTCCTTCGTTTATTAGCTGGAATACTTTTAAAAAAAGGAATCACTTTAGTTGGTTACCCTGAGGTGTGAATCATATAGGAAAGAAAGGATAAATGATTCATTTTTAATCTTTATTTGCCAGTTTAGAATAATAGGTTGACAGGGACTTGGGAGGAATGGGGAGTTGACATTTAATGGGTCTGGGGTTTCAGTTTGTGAACATAAGAAGCTCTGGAGATAGTGGTGATGGTTGTTTCCACAGTGTGAATATAAGTAACACCACTGAACTATACACTGAGTGTTTAAGATGGTAAATTAAATTTTATGTGTATATACTACAATAAAATTTTAAAAAATAGATTTGTTTCCTTGCAGCTTTCAAAGGTGACTGAGTTTGTTTTTGTCTGTTTTGTTTTAAGTATTATTATTATTATGAATTCATAGAGGTTAGCATATTTGATGTGTTTTAATCTGTCACAGATATTGTCCCCCTTCCTGCTCGAATTGGTCCATTTTTGGTCTGTGAGACTTTTTCTAGTTTGCTGCCAAGTTCCTTTGACATCAACTCTAGTAATCTTTGATAGCTTTCTTCTTCTCTGGTACAAGATATTTCAGCCTTATCTTGGAAATTTCCTGCCCCAAACATGAATTAGCAAGTTCTCTAAGGAACTATGGTTCATTTTAGTGGGAAATGGTATGTAGAGATCATAATCTAGGTGCTAGGGGTGCTCATTGACCTGGGGTGGTCATTGTTCCTAGGCCTTTTTAGTAGATAGAGCTAGGGATAATTTTCTTTTTCTATTACATACATCATGGTTTTATGTGGGTACTTCCAATTCCAACTCAGGACTATAGGGTGTTTTTACTTAAACTCATTGACTTTATAACTTTATTTTTTAAAACATACCTAAAATCTCAAAGATACTGCTTGAATTACTAATCTGATGTACCCCACAGTACCTGAAAATAATTTCAGAATAATAATACTTCAATACACAATTTATTATTATTTTTTGATTGGTATAATCATTATCTTAAGCATTCTGGAAGTATACACTTTTGGACAAATTACAAACAGACAAAACACCAGCAAAAAAACAAAGTACAAATAATATTAAGTTTAATTGAGCTCAATAAAAGTATTTAGACTTCTGGTCAAGATGGAAACATAGGTAGACAGGCTTTGCTCCCTCATGCAATCATGGAAAGAATTATAACAAGATCTCAAAACATATAATACCCAGAACCAACAGCAAATTGAGCTGTAAGGAAATCCAACAACCAAGGATTTAAAGAAGCCACATTCATCTAGATGGGTATGAGGGGTGGAGTAGCAGAGAGGCAATGGTGGTGGCAAAAGGGGTGATCCCAGAATCACATATTGTAGATAAAAATTGGGAGGGATACCTTGGGAGTGAGTGATCCCAGCCCAGGCCAGATTGCATAGCCAAGGGTTCCAACACCTGGAAGATAAATCCCCATAACTTCTGGCTGTGAAAGCCAGTGGGGGTTGGGGTGGCAGAAGAAACTGCTGGATTTTCAGGAAACTCTACTTAAAGGGCATGCATGAACTTAGAACATACACAGACCCACCCACTCTGGGATTCAACACCAGGGCAAGAGATGGAAGACCACCAGTTGCATACATGAAGTGGGTGAAGTGGCTGGAAATGGGGTGAGTGCGGGGCAAACCCCTAGAAGCCAGGCAGCGACAATTGACCCCTTTCTGAGCCCTTTCTCCACACAGAGCCACAAAATGGTAAAGCAGGTTGCCCCCACCCTAGCAATTACCCAAGGCTCTGCCCACATAGTTTACAGGTGCCTTTTCTACAATAAGCCACACTACTAAGACAGGGAGTAAAAGCAGCTCTACCTTATACACAGAAACAAACACAGGAAGGCTGCCAAATTGAAGAGACAAGGAAATGTGGCCCAAATGAAAGAACAAAACAAACCCCCAGAAAAAGAACTAAAAGAAACAGAGATAACCAACCTATCAAGTACAGATTTCAAAACACTGGTGGTCAGGATGCTCAAAGAACTCATTGAGTACTGCAACAACATAAAGGAAGAAATGAAGCTTACACTAGGGGAAACACAGGAAAATCGTCAGGGAGCCATCAGTGAAGGGGAGGAAGCAAGGATTCAAATCAATGATTTGGAACGTAAGGAAGAAATAAGCATTCAACCCAAGAATAATGAGGATAGTATAAGGACCCTCTGGGACATCTCCAAATGTACCATCATCCAAATCATAGCAATGCCATAGCAAGAAATTGAAAACTTATTTGAAAAAATAATGAAAGAAAACTTCCCTGTTTTGGTAAAGGAAATAGACATACAAGTCTAGGAAGCACAGAGAGTTCCAAAGAAGTTGTACTCAAAGAGGCCCACACCGAGATGCATCATAATTAAAATGCCAACAGTTAAAGAGAGAACTGTAAAAGCAGCAAGAAAGGAGACAGTTACCTACAAAGGAGTTCCCACAAGACTATCAGCTGATTTTTCAAAAGAAACTACAGGGAAAAGGGGGCTGGCAAGAAGTATTCAAAGCGTTGAAAAGCAAGGACCTACAGCCTAGATTAATCTATCCAGCAAAGCTATCATTTAGAATTGAAGGGCAGACAAAGTGCTTTCCAGACAAGGTAAAGCTAAAGGAAATCATTATCACCAAGACCTTATTATATAAAATCTTAAAGTGATTTATTTAAGAAAAATAAGAAGCTCAAAACTATGAACATTAAAATGGCAACAAATTCACAACTATCAACAACTGAATCTAAAAAACAAACTAAGCAAACAACCAGAATAGGAACACAGAATCATAGGTATGGAGATCATTTAGAGGGTTATCAGCTGGGAGGGGAAGGGGGAAAATGGGGGAAAGGTCCAGGGATTAAGAAGCATAATTGGTAGGAACAAAATAGACAGGGAGAGGTTAAAAATAGCATAGGAAATGGAGAAGCCAAAGAACTTATATGTAGGACCCTTGGACATGAACTAAGGAGGGAGAATTGCTGGAGGGAAGAGGTAGCAGGTAGAAGGGAGCAAAGGGGGAAAATTGGGACAACTGTAATAGCATAATCAATAATATATATTTTAAAAAAGAATATTTAATAAATAAGTTTATAGCAGCAGATACCCACTCCATTTACATCAGCATGGCAAATTTCTTTGGCTGGTGAGATCACAAACTGCTGTGAATATGTGAAGTTTTAGAAGAGCTGAGTATGAAGTCTGTTAAATCTGCCTTTCTGAACTGGATTTCAGAATATAATATTGTTATGGAAAAGACGACTTGGACGGCCTTGGAGTTTGTGAAGTGGGGTTTACTCACGCATGTGGATCCAGAGGAGAGACATTCCAAATTCTGGGCTCCAAGATCAGGCTGGGGCTGCTTATATTCTTGTTACGAAGGCAGAAGGAGGAGGGGGAAGTAGTGCAGCTGCTGAAAGCAGGTATACAGAAGCAGAAAGTGGGGGTTAGCGTATGACCTTGAGATAACTGCTTATCTGGGAAAGGCTGCTGTCTGAGAATGGCTGCTGTTTAGCTATGTCCTGTCACAATATGAGTGACTATTTTCTCAACTCTTCCAAGGATGGCACATGACAAGTACTTTTCTAGATGAAAAGGAGAGAAGTTAGCTCATTACATACCATGGATGCTTTAGGACATTAGAGCTTGGGGAACAGAGTTGGAAGGGTTCTTCTAGATTATTCTAGTAAGTGTGAAGTTGTTTAAGATTAGAGGAATATTTGCTAGCCTAATTTATTCCTACAAAGGCTAAAGAGAGTTCTGACCTGTTCTTGTTTGTCCTTTGGAGCAACACATTTCCTTCCGCCTAAAAAATTGTTTGGGTTGTGGCCTGATTGAGGCGGTCATTTCCATACTCAGTGATGTTTGTTTGCCTGGGCCTGCTACAAAGCAAGCTTAACTCAACAGTGATGTGTTAATCATATGTTACTATATTTGTCAGACTTCAATTTGCTGTTTGGTGTTTGTTTGTTGTCCGTGTCCTTGGGTCATGCACTTACATTCTTCATCTGATCCCTTTACCATCTTCCATCTCTTCTCCCCCACCCCTCCCCTCGGACAGCTGTCAGTCTTTGGTTTTTTGTTTTTAAGATTTGTTTTGGTGTTCCCACTTTTGCCTCCTTGTAATGGGGATGAAGAAGTTGGACCTAATCCCCTCAGAGAAAAAAACATGTTCCCTCAGACACTGAATATGACTCAAACTTTAAATGTACTAAGAAGTTGCTGAAAATGTGGAATTAAAAAATTCAAGAACTATCATACTTGCTTTCATCTTCCCTTTAAGTAATAACTTTTTCTAGATAGAGTAACTATGAGATTCTGGTGCCCTATTTGGAAACATTCGGTGATAGAACTGAAGTGTGAGATAGGATTTCATTGAACTCCTCATTTTACAGAGGAGGAAACAGACCAGGAGAAGCTGAATGAAGCACCTAAGACAGGATAAGCAGTTCTTAGCAAGATCGGAACTATCCCAAGTCTCTGGGGCATTTTCCAGCGGATGACACTGCCTTCCCCTGTGCTTAAGGCTCCGTCAGCTTCTTCACAGCACTGACGACTGCTGAGTGTTGATAAATTTGGGTCCAATCTTCGTGGGCAGATCAAGAGACATAATACATAAAGGAGGAGACTTTTTGGTAAGTGGTGGGCTTTTTTTGTGTCAAGATACTCTAAAAAGAAAACAATATAGGGAGACATTTGCTTCTTGGGGACTACCTCTAAGTCCACAAAAAAGAGAACATGTTTTCATAATTGTTACATTTTACATTGTAACAGAGAAGGCCCTGGTCAGGTGGCTCAGTTGGTTGGAGCATCGTCCATACACCAAAATGTTGCAGGTTCAATACCCAGTCAGGGCACATGCCTAGGTTGTGGGTCCCATCCCTGGTTGGAGCATATACAGAAGGCAACTGATTGATGTTTCTCTCTCACATTGATGTTTTTCTCCCCTCCCCTCTCTCTCTTTCCCTTCTTCTCTCTCTAAAATCCATAAGCATGTCCTTGGGTGGGGATTTAAAAAATCACATTGTAACAGAGGAGGTTAAATGTCTACCTTCTCCTGCATGGTGCCAAGGAACTTGTTTCTTGCTCAGAAAAGAAACAAGAAAGGCTGTCTTCTTAGTCTCTGAGCATTCATGTCCTCAGCAATATTAACTGAGTGCCTGCAGGGGCAGGAGCCCTGACAGACACTGGCAAACAAAGACAAATGCAACAAATTCTGCTTTCAAAGAATGTGTCAAAGAATAAACAATCTGTCCCTATCCGGTATGGCTCTGTTTGTTGTCCTATATCCGAAGGGTTGTGGGTTCAATTTCTGGTCATCTCTAGGTTGCTGATTCGATCCCTATTCTGAGTGTGGGTATGTGCAACCCCAGGTCCTGGTGCCGCTCCCAGCCAGGTCTGGGCACGTGCAGGAAGCAACTGATCGATGCTGTTCTCTGTGACTGATGTTTCTTTCTCTTCCTCTCTCTCCCCCCCACCTCTCTCTCTCTCTCTTTCTCTCTCTCTCTCTCTCTGTCTCTCTCTCTCTCAAAGCAATGAAAAAAAATGTCCTTGACTGAGGATAAGAAAAAAAACATAAAGAATGTATCACCCATTGCATGAGAAGGAGTAACCGAATACTTTTGTTAGTAGGGCACTCTGAGCAGCCCTCATTCCCAGCAATTTCTCTCTTCTGCCTAATCCAAATTCTGTATCTGCAACCTATTTCCATTTTTTCCCTCAGTGGACAAGGAATACACATCACTGCAGACTGTTATTAACTTATCTATTTTTGTTTTTTGGAGGTAAGGGTTTTTGTTCTCATTTTTACTTTGTTGTTATTTTTTGTTTTTGTTTGTTTTTACTTCTCTGTCTTTCTCTAATCTTCGTAGCTCTCCTCTCTTATGTGTGTGGGGTGTATACTGTACAGCCGTGTAACTTGTAAGACACCCCACCACAGTTATGATCTGTGTCCATCTAGAATCCCAAATGGCTGTTTTGATAAGCAGTCCTTGAACTCAAGTATTTCCATAGAAACAGTGAGGTTTGAATTAGAATTCAGAAGAGATGCTTTATTGTGTGCAGAGTATAAATAACACCAATTTAAATGTTTTAAATTACTTTCCCATCTATTATTTCTTTATCCTTTCTATAATCCCATGAGTTACAGGGGCAAGTGTAATTATCTTTATTTGAAAGGTGAAAAATGCAGCAGTAAGAAATTGCACTGTGCAAAGGACGCAGAGAAAGTTAGAGTGGAGCCGAGCCGAGACATTAGTTGTCCAGACTTTGTCCATGGCCTCCACTGGGTTACATTTCTCTGACATGCTTATGAAATCACTGGTGGCAGTCTGATAGAAGAGGAAGGGACTGACACATCTGACATACACACAGTGATCATTTCGACCTTTCTGCTCACTCCCTTCCTCGGAGTCTGAGACCTGACCTGTCCTGAGTGCGCGGCAGACCCCGCCCGATGACCCCGCTCTTCCCAGCCAGAGCCGACTGGCCAGGGTCAGACATGCGACCCTGCAGGCAACAGTGAGCTCTTTCTCTTAGACATTTGAAATTGGCTGATAGGAACCACGCAGCACTGTAGTAGTGGCTCTTGAACACAGAGAACGTGAAGCCAGGGCTGACCCATGGACGAAACTGAGGCAGGAAAGCTGGTCGAGACAGTTAGAAAACTAGAGCAGCTGGGCATTCACTTCAGTCAGGCTCTGCTTCCGGCTGGGAGATACTTGGTGTTCATCCAATAAACTCCCCTTTTGCTTAAGTAACTTGAGTGGATTTCAATACCTTACAACCGAGGGAGCTCCAAGACCCAATAAAATGCTTTACTTAGGCAAAGGAAAGTCATCTGAAGAGGTTTGTCCTGGGGATTTTCCTTTCTTTTAAGCAGAGACGGCATTTGTATCAGCATTTTGGCCTTACCAGTGGTACTGATGGAGCGTCTGTGAGCTTCTGTGGGCAAGCGAGGAGAGGGACTTTCATCAGTTAAATTCCCTCAGCACTGGGAAGTTTTTCTGCTTCTTCAGCTGATTTCAGATCTGTAGGAGTGGAAGGAAAAACTCTGCTATGGTTCTCACCTCTGGGGGCTTCAGAGCAGCCTTGAAGATGGTGGTGCTCCAACTCCCAGGTGCCCCGAGGGGACAGCGGCCTTGCCTCCTGAGCTTGGTTCCACCCTAGGATTTCTGTTGGGCAGTTCAGAGGGTCCCTGCCACCTCCTTCCCCACCCCTACCCGCTGCCATCTGGGCTTATTAGGGTCCTGGAAACCTTAGAATTCAACATTTCTTCGTAAGTATTTTATTTACCTCAATTAAAAAAACAGCTTTGGAATGCATTGTCACCCAGTAAGCATTTATTGTGTTACTATATGGACATTATGGTTGTCTCTGTGGCATTTATTTTACCTTTCCCTGTTGTGTAGCACCTCTCTACTCAGTCCCCCCAGCTCTACACACCAGTGCCTGGCACTCACCTGGTCACAGAGGCTGGTTCAAGGTCTCCAAAACTGAGGACTCTGGTTCATTGTGAAAAGTCACGTTCTTCCCTTTCTGCATGTGAAAGAGAAAGTGTTTTGCCCTGGCCGCTGCTGGCAGGCGTCTTGCATCAGTGAGGGAAGCCAGCCTGAGAGAGGAGTGACACGTGGAGTATGGCAGAGTTGTACCTTCTGTGAACAAGGCCTGATGTTTGTATTTCCTATGGACTTTTTTGGTTACAAGTGTCAGTAAACTCCCATTATTATTTAGGTCAGTTTGAGTCTAATTTTGTTATTAACTATTTTATTAACATAAAATATTCTAATAGATTCAGAGTTTTGAAATCCATTTACTTCTCTCAAATTTTGGGTTTCTGGTTTCCCATTCAAATATTAACACTTCCAGTGTGCTGGGATAGCCCTAGATATTTCCCATCTGACCTTTTGCTAAGAAAAATGTAATACTTTTCCTCCTACCTTCTAAGTTCTTCTAGCTGAGCTAATAATCAAATTAACAGAGAAAATCAAATTTTAATACATGCATGCGGGGGAATTCACATAAGCATGGAAATTCCAAAGACAGTGAAGCATCATTGGATATATAATGTCATTTTAGACAGAGGAGAAAAAGGGGGAAATGAGGTCTTAGAATTCAAAAGCAAGAATGGGCGATTTACAAGTAGTTGCCAAAGAGTGGAACGAACACACACACACACACACACACACACTCTCTCTCTCTCTCTCTCTCTCTCTCACACTGCAGGCCCATTGTTGGTGGGCAGCTCAGAAACAGTGGGGCACAGGGTACGTCTAGCTACTCGGCCTCCTAGTAACCACATTTAATTCTAATTAGGCTCAGGAGAACATCCTAAGATTCCCTTTCAGGAGCAGGCCTCCTCATCTGAATCTCTTGGGCAGGAAAGCGGGTAAGGCCAAAGGTTCCAAGTCTTTTATGTCTTAATAAACAGCTTAAAATCAATATCCCAATAGGCAGCTTCAGGTGGGCCCCTTCTCCCTCACAACAACCTTAGGAGAGAGATACCACTGTTACTGAGTTTCCGTTTTTCAGATGAAGATACCTAGGTTCTGGGAGACTGTGACTTCTCTCAAGACTCAAAATCTATGAGTCTGGTAGAGTTTGAACTTGGGCTGATTGCTAATATCATATTGTATCTAGTTCCTATAGAAAAGAAATCAAAGCTAAAAAATTCAGCTTTGTAGGCAGTTGGTGATGATCACTCATATTTTGGAAATACTTTTTATTTTTCCAAAGCACATTTGAACCTATGTTACCACATGTTAACAGATACCATCAGTAGGTTCTGCCGGATATAGAGGCCAGATCCAATGAGTCAAGGTGTATTTATCTGAAGGATAGAGACGGAAGAAATTGCTTTCAGGATGCACTGTAGAGAGATCACCAGTGTTCTCCAGTGATGGACACAATTTACAACCCTCTGGGTCTCCCAAAAAGGGCTTCAGCATCACTGCATATGATTAAGTCCGAGTGACTAAGAATCACATTGGGACTTGCAGGAGGTGTCACTGAGCAATGGATAGAACCCTTCCCACCCCAACCCCACCCAAACCCAGCTGGATCATAATGATTACACCATATGACCATAAAGACTGGTATAACACAGGGTATACAAGCATCAACACACCCTATTTTTTCCTTTCTAATTTTTAAAAAAGTTTATTTATTTAGTTTTAGAGAGAGGGGAAGGGAGGGAGAAAGAGAGGGAGAGAAACATCAGTGTGTGATTGCCTTTCACATGCTCCCTGTTGGGGACTTGGCACACAACCCAGGCAAGTGCCCTGACTGGGAATCGAACAGGTGACCCTTTTGGTTTTCAGGCCAGTGGTCAATCCATTGAGCCACGGAAGCCAGGGCTCCTTTCTAGTTTTTAAAATATGGAATACTTAACACGTTTGTGTGCCTATTCTTGCGCAGGGCCATGCTGATTTCTGTATCATTCCAATTTTAGTACATGCACGCTGAAGCCAGCATCACACCCTCTATTAACGTGTTCACTCTGCCCAGGCTAGCACAGGACGGTCTAGGACCTTTTCTGATGTTAGAGCGGCAGAAGTAGAGCAAGGGTCAGTCGCCCAGATGTCTCTGAGAATCTTCCAAGTCCTCAGACTATCTATAAGTCTATCACAGTGATGTTTATGATTTTACAGATAAGAAAGTTAAGATAGTTAAGTTACAGAGGTTAAAATTATTTGGTCTCCAAGTACACATAGCTAGGTGGTAACAGAACTGAATGAAAAAGGAATTGTGACTTGCTCTACAATCTTTGTTTAACTAGAATACATTAGCTTTTCATCCACAGGAAGCCAGTCACCTGAGCAAATTTCACGGTAAATGAAGCCCAAAATAAAAATCAGAAACATCACTGGAAGGCAAGACTTGTCAGTGTAAAACCTTTAAGTGTAGCCCTGCCTGGTATGGCCCTGTGGACTGAGCACTGGCCTGTGAACCAAGAGAACACCCAGTTTGATTCCTGGTCAGGACACATGCCTGGGGTGTGGGTCCCCACTGGGGAATGTGTGAGAGGCAATCAGTCGATGTATCTCTCACATTTTGATGTTTCTCTTACACATTCTCTCCCTCCCTTTCCATCTCTCTAAACATAAATAAAATCTCTTTTCCCTTTAAGTATAAAACCTGAAAGGATTAGCCTGGATTAGTTTGCAGTAATTAATGTTGAACAGCTGGTAATGAGACGAGGCATTTGGTTTAATTAGTCTTAGGTAACTTAGAACACACAAGCTGTGATGCTGGTGGCACTGATGAGGAAGAGCCATGGCTTATTGGTCAAGGGAGGACTATCGAACCCAGGACGGTGTGATTGCCCAGCATGGTGAGGGGCTCCAGGGCCATGAGGTTTTCCGTGACTTTCTCATGGGTATCCAGATTAGTGAGTTTTTGATAAAGTGAAGGATAATCTCTTTTCCCTTTGTTAATATCCCATTTTGGCACACCAGTAAAGACCTGAAGAAGTCCCGTGCTACTATAAATTCTAAATATTCTTGGCTAACTTAACATATTAGACAGTCTAGAATTGGGACCTTAGATAATTTTAAGCAATTCCCAGGTCTGACTTTTTTATTTATTCAGAAATAAATATTGGATATATTCTGTGTTGGGCACTGTGCTCAGTCCTGGACAGAGAGTAAAGAGCGGACAGATGTGACTCCTGCACTGCTGAAGCTTGTAATTTAGTGGGGAAGATAGCATTACAGGAAGAAACACAATGAAATGTGCAATTACAAAACCTGATGAATGAAATGAAACAGACTCAAGTACTATGAGGACATACCAGGGAACCAGAGTTTTGAATTGGGACACCACATTCTGAATAAGTGATGTTTATGCTAAGGACTGAATGATGAGAAAGAGCCAGCGATGTAAAGTGGTAATGAGTTTTCTTTCTTTAATAGATCATTTACATTTAATTAATTAATTGTTCAAGAGAGGGGAAGGGAGGGAGAAAGAGAGGGAAAGAAACATCGATGTGCGAGAGAAACACAAACTGATCCGTTGCCTCTCACACACCCGGACCAGGGACCTGGCCCACAACCCAGGCATGTGTCCTGACTAGGAATCAAACCAAGGACCCTTCCATCTGTGAGATGATGTCCAGCCCACTGAGCCACACCAGTGAGGGCAAGAGTTTTCTAAGTGAGGCAGGAGATAGAATGGGAAATCCTGAGAAACTGCAGCTGTCATCAGGCAGCATTTCCAAGAATCCTGATTTCCAAGGATCGCCTTGTGGCACCTGATAATAATTAGCATTGTGGTTTCCTCCCCTGATTGTGGCTTCCCACAATCAAGGAAGATTGTGGGAAATTGCATGTGTAGAAGCTTAAGTAAAAGCCCCATAAAGCCTGTAATTGTTCATTAGAAGAGGGCTATTCCATGGCCTGAGATGGCCCACTCCCACGTCTTGGGAAGTGTACTTTCCTTAATAAATTTCCTGCTTGCTTTGCTTTACAATATCTTTGTGGTCTTTCCAGTTCTTTGTTCATGACTGGCAAGAACCTGAACCCTGTCTCTATCTGCAGCATAAGCACAAGAAAAAAATGGATTAGTTGTCTGAAGGAAAGAACTTGTCCTGTTGGAGTCACTGAAGCTGGAGAACATGATGAGGAGGGAGGGGGTGAGCTGCGAGAGGTGGGTGGGTGCAATCTCATGCACTCCGGCCATTCGAGCTTTGGGATTTCTTGAGATAACTGTATTCAAATCTTGGCTTCTACTCTTATTTATGATCTTGGACACACCACTCAATTTCTATGTGAATCAGTTTCCATTTGCTAAAAAAAAAGGTAAAATTATCTACCATGCTAACTAATGCAGATTAAGTTAATCACAATGTCTGGTCTATACTAGTGTCAGCTCCTTTTAGCACCAATGCAGAGCTATTGATGTATCTACCTGAAGTTTAATTTAACATTGGTTTTCTCTGCCTTCTCTCATGATCTTGGATGGAAGTTATTTTATAATATGAATAATTGAAAGTTGAATAATCTAGAGGTTACTATTATATAAGAAACTTCAGTTACATTATTCAGTTACATTATTGACATTGCCTTTCTTAATTATAATGGACGGATTTAGAATCAGGCATCAAAGCTTGGTCTCAAGTCCACCCTTCAGAAGATACTCAGGTTCACGATTGCCAGTTTTATTTGCAAAACAGCTGTGATTTTTTTAACTTGGTAAAGACTGCCTGTTTTAATGCATAATATGACAGCCGATGGTGTGAGTTAGTAAACCAAAAATATTTATTCAGAAAATACTTTATCTTAGTTATTTATTACAGTGTAGAGGCAGCTTTTTGTTTCAGTATAATCAAGGCAACACACTGTGTTTTAGTTTATCAGCTCTGTCGGCTGAGAGTAGTTACAGGAAGACACTGGGCACCTACTCACAAACACCCCTCAGAGGGCTGGAAGATGTCGCAGGCTATGCCCACCCTTCCAAGTAAATGAACTAGATCAAAGAGTTCTTCTGTTTCTTTCCTACCCTACTCTTATTATAATAAAGTTTATTTTGAATGAATTTTCTGAAGTGGAAAGCAGTACTAATATCTTTCAAAAATGCTTTTACAGGGAGTTGATGCTTCACACCATCTTAGCGGCTACCCCTGTGACCAAAGACTACAGCCTTGGCTTTCCTGGGCCTCAGTGTG
Source organism: Tonatia bakeri (assembly GCA_004024845.1). Taxonomy (NCBI): domain Eukaryota; kingdom Metazoa; phylum Chordata; class Mammalia; order Chiroptera; family Phyllostomidae; genus Tonatia; species Tonatia bakeri. The sequence goes on from PVIA01005158.1 coordinate 13,222, forward strand.
AAATAGAATGTGATTGTGTTCCCTGTCAACCTCCCAGGTTGTCACGGGGGTAAACCAGGTGCCATTTATAAAGTAGACCAGAGTGGGGAAATTCACTCGACAAATCTGGATAGAAAAGACCAGAAGAGGTTTTTCCCAGTCCTACCCAGGCTCGTCTGATACTCGTGACAATGCTACGGAGGAGTCAGGACAGGTAACAGTAGTGTGCCAGACAAAGAGCAGGTGCTGTGTGACAAAGATGATTGAAGATTCACTTTTCATTCTTGTCCAAATAATTAAATCCCACAACTATTCGATAACTCATTGGGATGTTTATCAGCCTGTACTTTCGGTCGGATCTTGTTCTGTCGTAGCTTCCTACCCCTTTCATTCTTTGCCCAGTGTCGTCTCACTTTTTTGGGTGAATGGTAAGAGAGCTCTTGAAGACTTAAAAACAATCATTCACTTTTTCACCTTTTTTTTAAAGGAGTAATATTTAGACCATATCTTGTATACAGTTAGTTGTATAGTTTTCCTTCCAAGTGTCTGAAACTTTTCCTTCTAGGTCTTTTTACTTTCTTACTGTCTATGTAGCTTCCTTTCTCTTCTCTATAAAGGAGTTTTCCCTTCCCAGAAAGTTGTGTTGATTTCCTTTTTAACCACTGAATTGCAATCTGTTACTTTCCTGGCAACTGAGCTGAGCACTGCTGGGCCTTTGGGGGAGGGCCTCATGTTGTCTGACGGAAAACTACCAGTCACTTAAAACGCAGGACTGTGGCTTCCTCCCCACTCCAACTCAAGGCTGGGAAGCCCCACTGCTGGGAGTCCTTCCTCTCATTAGGTCTTGGTGGAAATGTTTCCCCTTCTAAAACAGGGTACATCAACTGAGCTCTCTGTTCAAGGGCTTTACTCCATCCCTATAAACACTTTTGATGGTGTCATTCAGAGGGAAAGGGGAGAGCCAAGGCGAGTTGTGCTGCTGTCTGCTTTTCTTGGCAAGACTGTTGGGGGCATACTGTTCTCATCTGTCCTCATAAACTGATTATTCTGCTTTTCATGGGGCAGCCCAGAGGTTCCACACAGGGTGGGATGACCAGCCCGCATCAAGATGGTAAGGAAAAGAACATCAAGAGGACCTTCCATACCCGGTAAGATGGATAACAAAATTAGTAATGAAAGTCCAAATCTTACCCTCTCTTTCAAATAGGAGTCCCAGATGAAGATTCTCTGAATTACACCCTGTAAATATTTTCACCGTTAGTTTATTTTCCTTAGACCTTTTGTTGTCAGGGAGGGACAGGAAAAAAAAGAGATGAAGAACAGTAAAGGCCAATGAAAACTCGGAAATGGGACTCTTGGGAGTAGATTATTCAAAGACATATTTTCAAAAATACTAAAAAAATATATTTGAATACACATGCTATTCAAATATATGTTTCAAATATACATACATACCTTCAAAAATATATTTAAACAATTTTGAGAGCGATGTTGAGAATGTTGACTTTATTGAAGGCAACATAAGGACCACATATCTAATTTTACCAGCTGTTAAGTGACTGGTATTTGAATGAGGAAGACATACATTATTTTAGACATGGCAAAAAGAATGAATTGTTTTACAGGGTAAAAATTTAACTGTTATTCCATGTTAAGAGTAAGCAGAATAGAATCTAAGAATTAAAATTCTTCAAAAATAAAAATTATCTTTAATTATTGACAAATATAAATTTTATTGGATCCATATTAGTAAACTACTAGCCCTGGTTTTTAAAATGAAGTACCATTTTTTAAAAATTTAGTTTTTGAGATACAGTACAAAGTATAAAACTTATCTCTAAAAATAAAGTTCTCTAACCTATAATTGGAGACCCAGTTTTAACATGTATTTCTTTGACAAGCCCTGTTTCCCTTGTGACAGAATGTCTCCTTCATAAATTTGCTATCATTGCAAATTTATGAAATCTGACAATGCTGTTTTTACCGTGCCTTAGACATTTGGGTCAAGGTGATGAGTGAGGCATTGCAAAGGTGGAATAATCTGACTGATTGAATGTGGGTGGGGAAAGTTTACCTGGAGGTGGGAGAGGGTTACAGAAAGAAGTGGGAGGGGGCACAGGGCACCAAAGGTGAATTTCACTTCTTTACCATTCTGCCTGACATCTGAGTTTACATATACTTGAAGCTGTAGAATCCAGTCCTTCCATGAATTTAGGAATTAACCTAGAAAGGGTTTCTTGTAGCCAATCCAGGGTTCTGAAATCAAGGCCACAGGTGTTTGATTGCTAAGTTTTGCATTTCTCTACCAAGTGCATCATCTCTTCTCTTTCGGTAGTAATGACAGTTGCCTTGCAGGATGTGATTTCTTGTTCTTTTTTTGTTTGTTTCCTATTTTTATTGACAAAGTACCAAGGGCCTAGATTTCCTGTGCTGCTGGAGTCTGAGAGCTTGTGGAAACCACTCCATGAAGAGGAACAGAAGGAGGCTTTCTCCTTGGCTCTCACAGAGAACGCATTGCTGGCAGCCTGACATGCTCTAGCATGGGCAAGGCCACAGCTGTGAATGCAATGAATGGCCTTCACATGTGCAAAGAACACAAATCTGTAAACTATTCTTGTACAACAATGAGCTGAAAAAAGTCATCTAGGTGTGTTCCCTTGCTTAAACGCCAGGACCAGAAAAGCCACATAGAATAGTATTTTACTGTTATAGACCATTGCTCTTCCAGAAATCCCAGTGTCCTTGCCCAGCAAGGTCATGTGCAGAACTCTGGGGGGGGGGGGGCTCTAGAACAGGCTCATTGAGATCTCTACCACTGGCACCCTGCTTCCCTGCGCTGACTCCGGGGAAGGGAACCTGTGCCACGCAGGCCTAGAGCCCAGGTGCGTGCTGGACCTGGCTGTTTTTAGTGTTTAGTGTTTAGCGTTTAGTGTTGCTCATTCGTACTCAAGCACTATCAATTACCTTCCACGTTGGACATTCTACAGCAAACAATTAACACCAGACACAGGGGGGAAAATGACATCTTATAAAATGTGTGTCATATTTGGGGGGCAAGAAATAATTTACACACAGGGTGGGATTGTGCTTAAGGCAGATGTTCGTGTCTTCAATGGCCATAGTATGGAGCAGAACATGAGAATGGCCAGTCTATCATAAAATATTAAAATCTGCTGATGTTCTGGAACTTTATTTTTTGATAGTTGCTTGTCTGGCCTCAGCAGCAACCCTGCCTTTTGTCCAGATCTGGACCCAGATTCTGGCCAGCTACTTAGGGAACTAAATGGTTCCATATGTTACTGGCACCCAATTCTTAGAAAAGAAACAAACAAACAATAAAGAGTCAAATGATTTACATTTTCCATCAGCTTGCCATATTCTTGGAGTTTTTAGATGTCTTGTTTACTACTGTGCTACTTCTTGGTAATACTGACAATGTCTTTTTAGAATGCCTTTGATCCATGGTTCTTAAACTTCAGTGTGCATCAGAATTACCTGGAAGTTTCGTTAAGTACGGATTGCTGGGCCTCACTGCTGTAATTTCTGATTCAATGCATGGGGCACAGGGTCCTAGAATTTGTGTTTGTAACAAGTTCCCAAATGATGGTGATGCCACTGGTCATCATTTCGGGAAACACTGCTTTAGATATATTTCTGAGATATTAGTCCCAGTCTTCCAGCTGGATTTCTTGATTAGTCCCTGAGATTAGTTCCCGCTCTTAGTAAAGGGTTTCCAAGAAGTACAATACCATAAGTTAGAGAAACTCTTATCAGTTTGTGAACTGCCAGAACCCAGGCACATTCTGCTAGAAGAATTTTAGGAGCCTATGTTGAGCATGTGGTATCTACTGCACGTTGCTGGTTGGTCGTGCCCTGGAAAGGTGTGGAGTTGCCAAGGTCAGAGGTGTGAACCCTGAATATGCTAGCACACTTACACAACTGTGGGTTAATCCTATAGGCTAGAACCCCAAATCTCAACCACTGTTAAACCCAGAGTGATGAGGTCTCATAGTTGGGACCTAATTTTATTTTATTTATTTTTAATTAAGGTATAATTGACATATAGCCCAGGTGTACAGTGTTATAGTTTGATATATGTATATATAAAATTGATCACTACACTAAATCTAATTAACAGCCACCATTACACATAGTTATAAGTTTTTTTTCTTGTGATCAGAACTTTTAAGACCTACTGTATTTATTTTTTAATAATCTTCACCCAAGGATATGTTTTTTAATGATTTTGGAGTGAAAGTAAGGTGGGGAGAGAGAGACAGAGACAGAGAGGGACAGAGAGAGAGAGAAAGAGAAACATCAATGTGAGAGAGAAACATCGATCAGCTGCCTCCCATACGTGTACCAGCCAGGAATCGAACCCGCAACCTTTCAGCATACAGGTGACTCCAACAAACTGAGTCACCAGGCCAGGGCTGACCTGTTCTGCTTTTAATTATACAACACAGTATTATTAACTGTAGTCACCGTGCTATACATTGTGCTCCCAGGACTGACTGACTTTATAACAAAAATTTTTTACCTTTCGACTCCCTTTACCTATTTTTTTGTCAATTTTTTTCCCTCACCTGCTGCCGCTGGCAACCACCAATCTGTTCTCCGTAGCTATTTGTTCATTTTGTTTGTTTCTTAGATTTCACATAAAAATGAGATCATAGGTACAAGTCTTTTTCTGTCTGACTTATTTCACTCAGCATAATGCCCTCAAGGTCCATCTGTGCTGTTGCGAATGGCAGGATTTCCTTCTTTTGTACTGCTGAGTAATATTTGAGAGCATATTTTGTTTTCTTTTTAGTAATTAATAAAATGAAAGAGTCGTTGTGCTTTTTTCTGTTTAAATAACAAGTGGTTGGAGTTATTTACTTATGTCTTCCATAAGCCTAAGGAAATTTTTGCCAACCATTCCCATGTGGTCTAAAGGGAACCAAATAGGTTAGATTCTAAGCCTGAGCCTTAATTTCTGAACATCTGGATGGAAGAAAGAGTCAAATTTTTTAGTGAAGACTCTTGGATGCAGAAGTCTGTGTACTTATCCAAGAATCCTTAGGGTTGACTACAGAAAATAGCTGCCTCTCATGGCTCTCTTTCTTTACCTGGCTTATTTTTCTATAGTACTTATTTTATCAGAGCTTATATCATTTACTTATTAAACCACCTGTCACCACTGAATATTTGCCTTATTCAGTGCAGGTACTGGGTCCCCACCACTGAACAGTTTCTCGCATGTTGTTGTTGCATGTTAAATATTTGGCAAATGAGGGAATGAATGAATCTATCTTGTTCAACAGCTCATTTCATTCCAAAATTATCAACCCAGCAATAGAGTTAACATTTTCCTTTGAAGAAGCAGGTCACCTAAATTTTATAGGTCTGTAGGGCAATTTTTAAAAAGATTTTATTTATTTATTTTTAGACAGAGCGGAAGGGAGGAAGAAAGAGAGGGAGGGAAACATTAATTGGTTACTTCTTGTATGTGCTTTGACTGGGGACTGAACCTCCAACCCAGGTATGTGCCCTGACCGGAAATAAAACTTAACCACCTTTAGGTTTCAGGGCAATGCCCAACCAACTGAGCCACACTGGTCAAGGCTGCAGGACTAAGTTCTGTTGGCAGCATACAGGAATAATAATGGTATTTTATAGCAATTATTTAAGCTAGCAAGTTGATAAACTCTGGAAGAGAATGAGGAAAAGAAGAATATTTGAATGCTTTTTGTGAGTTATTAAAACTCCTTATAATTATTGTCAACTGTAAAAGTAGTATAATACCTTACCTTGCTTAATAATAACTCTCCTTTTCCTTATATAGTTTCTGAGTTAATTCTCCTAATTTTCTGTTAAATCATGCTAATAATTGCCTTAGTAGGCAGTATTATCAGCTATTAAAACTTTTAAACTTTTTTAAAGTATATTTTATTGATTATGCTATTACAGTTTTCACAATTTTCCCCCTTAATTCCCCCTCTGCCCTGCAACCCCAGCCCTCCAGCATCCCCCTGCCTTAGTTCATGTCCATGGGTTTTACATATAAGTCTTTGAATTCTCTGTTTCCTATACTATTCTTAACCTCTCCCCATTTATTTTATGCCTACCAATTATGCTTCTTATTCCCTGTACCTTTCCACCCCCATTCTTCCCCTCCCCTTCCCTGATGAAAACCCTCCATGTGATGCCCATTTCTCTGATTCTGTTCCTGTTCTAGTTGTTGCTTAGTATTTGTTCTCATTTTGTTTTTTAGGTTCAGTTGTTGATAGTTGTGAGTTTGTTATCATTTTACTGTTCATACTTTTTGATCTTCTGCAATTTCTTAGATAAGCCCCTTTAACATTTCATATAATAAGGGTTTGGTGATGATGAACTCCTTTAACTTGACCTTATCTGGGAAGCACTTTATCTGCCCTCCATTCTAACTGATAGCTTTGCTGGATAGAGTAATTTTGGATGTAAGTCCTTGTCTTTCATGACTTGGAATACTTCCTTCCAGCCCCCTCTTGCCTGTAAGGTTTCTTTTGAGAAATCAGCTGATAGTCTTAGGGGAACTCCTTTGTGGGTAACTCTCTCCTTTTGTCTTGCTGCTTTTAAGATTCTTTCTTTATTTTTAATCTTGGGTAGCTTAATGATGATGTGCCTTGGTGTTTCCTTGGGACCAACTTCTTTGGGATTCTCTGGGCTTCCTGGACTTACTGGAAGTCTATTTCCTTTGCAAGACTGGGGAAGTTTTCCTTCATTATTTGTTCAAATAAGTTTTCAATTTCTTGCTTTTGTTCTCCTTCTGGCACCCCTATAATTTGGATATTGGAATGTTTCAGGTTGTCCCAGAGGTTCCTAAGCTTCTCTTCATTTTTCTGGATTCTTGCTTCTTCATTCTGATCCAGTTGGATGTTTATTTCTTCCTTTTGTTCCAAATTGTTGCTTTGAGTCCTGGTTTCCTTCCTGTCACTGTTGGTTCACTGAATACTTTGCTTTATTTCATTTTGGGTATCTTTCATTTGTTCTTTCATTTTCCGACCAAGCTCAATCAGTTCTGGGAGCATTTTGATTACTAGGGCTTTAAATTCTCCATTAGATAGGTTGGCGATCTCCTCCTTGCTTAGTCCTGAGACTTTGCTCTGTTCTTTCCTTTGGGTCATATTTCTTTGTCTCAGTGCCCCTGATAAGTTGTAAGGGGGCAGGATCTTAGGTATTCACCAGGGTAGGTAACCCTCCTTGCTGCGCTGCCTGTGGGGGAGGGGCCAGAGAGGGAGCAGTGCAGCTTGCCTGGATATTTCTAGCATATTTTCCGATGGACTCTCACATGAGGCTGGGAGTTTCTCCCACTGTGGAAACCCCAGCCTTAGCCCACAGTCAGCTTTCAGTCTCAGTTTCCCGCTCAGCCATCCCTGCTCTTGTGTTCCACTGCCTTGCCCCGGGTTCTCTCACCTAGTCCCTGCCTCACTGTGCGGTCTGGTCCACTGCTTTGCCTCAGGTACTTTCAGCCAGCCTTACCAGAGTGGTCTGCCACCTTGCCACCTGAGGTTTCTGTCCATCTGCCCATCTGCCCTGTCTTGCTTTTCCTGGTCTGGTTGGTCTGGTTGACTGTTTCTTCAATTCCTTGGTTGTTGGAGTTTCACACAATTTCATTTTCTGGCACTTCTGGTTGTTTATTTTTTTTAGACTGGTTGTTATCCTATTTTTGGTTGTGTGAGGAAGCGAAGGGTTTCTGCCTATGCCTCCATCTTGGTTGGAACTAAAAAAAGGTAAACCTTTAATCGGAGATCACTTATTCATGGGCAGAGCCTAGGTTGAAGGCTACCGGGTCATGCATTCACTCAGGCTTTACTCAACAGGGAGAGGGTATTTTTTTGTGAGTTATCTGTGAGATTTTAACTTTTTTTATTATGCTGATAGTTTTTAAAATGTAAACATATTATAGGTCATCAAGTGGATCACCTTATAACTAAGTGTTGCCCACATATGCACCTGTGTTTATAATGGTTGTGTTGGGGACATGCATTTGTGATAAACTGTCATGCATGTATGAAAAAGAACAGTGGTAAGTTAATGTAAAATGAGACACTCGTACCAAGTGGAGATCAGAACTCAGTGCAGAGACCCCCTGTGAAGAGCTTGCATTGATCCTGTGTGCCCTGTGATGACAAACCATTGAAAGGGCTCAGATAAGAAAGGGGCAGTGAAGATGGAGATGGGAAGAAGAAATGTTCAGGACATTACATTAGCATGACTTAGTGACTGTCTCTTCGGGAAGGAGGACAGGATGGTGAGGGAGAGGAAGATAAGGATGACTCTTGGTGTTTCTCAAACCTGAGCAACAGGGATTTCTCCCAAAGAAAAAAAAAATTCTTATTGCATCTGACGTTCTTGAATTAATTATATGATAACGTAACTCAGATATGTATATACATAGCTTAGCTATACATTTTTATTAGTGTAACAAAACCAAAACATCGTTACAAATTAAATATAAAGAACTATGAAACCAGTTCATCCTAAATTAACAGCTTTAATTTTACATGACAAATAGGGTTGTTTCAATAAAGCTAAATAAATCACTACTTGCAAACTAAATACAGCACAGGGTGTTTTGAGTTAGGATAGAGAAAAGTGGTGAAGAATTGTCAATGCAGCTCACAAACACACCAAACCCTTTTAAAGAGGAGGCCGCATGTGTCTCACATTTGAGAGACTTATTTTAACACTCCATTCAAGAGTCACTTCATTTGGAAGTCTTCTCTGACAAACCCGGCTGGATTGGAAGCCCCTCTTCTGGGTCTGTGTAGCGTTCTATCATTTAATTCAGCAGTCCCAAACCTTTTTGGCACCAGGGACCGGTTTTGTGGAAGATAGGGGTGGGGGGAAGTAAAGGGAGGGGCAGAGTTCAGGTGAGCTTCACTCAAGGCCCAGGGCTTGGGGACCCCTGACTTAATTTACCTCTTAGCATTGTGATTCTTATATATTTCTCTTAGCTGAAAGCAGTTTTTAAAAATGCCATAAGAGCTTGGAACAGTGTCCACACAGAGCAGGGGCACAGTGAAGGCTTGTTGGTTTAATGAAAGCTTTATGTATGGATACTCTGGGCTTTGAAACAAATGATCAGTTAAGCTAACTAAAAAAGCCATGGGGGTATATTAGAGTTCAGTGTGAACAGAAGAGACACTATGGTGCTTTTGGATAAGGGGCTTTTATAGGAACTAGATTTTCCACAGTTGAAGGAGCAGCGGAAGGGAAGGCTCAGGAGGAAAGGTCACACACAACTGGAGGGAAGCTCAGCGGCCAGGCACGGAGAAGCCAAGCATGCTGAGGGATGGGAACCTTACAGGCAAGTATGTGGGAAGCTGTTTGGCAACCACACACGTGTTTGGTGATAGCTGTCAGGCTGCTGTTGGTCATCAGGGTCAGTAGTGGGGAAGAAGAACTGGACATGGAACAGAGGAGGGAAAGGACGTATTTCTGTCTCCATATCTGATTACAACAACTTTCAGAGAGTAACGGCCATTGTTTCTCTTCTGCCGTCTGAATCGAACCCAGGTTCCTCTTAGTCAACTAACACCCAGAACACCGAAAAAGAGGATTTTGGAAACCATAGATCCAGCTTAGCCAAGCCAACACAGTACAGACCACCGTAGTCAGATTCTTGTTTCTGGCAGTGCGGCTCCCTAGGACACACCTTCTCAGGCATCTCCCATCTCATAATAGGCAGTGGAAATCTCCAAGACCCTCTGCCTACCAATAACTACAACAGCCAGTGGAGCAGGGGCAATGAAAGCATGAGGTGGGGTTTCCCTGAGAGCAGATGTCAGTAGCCACACTGCTACCAAGATATTGGGCCTTGGCCCGGCGGCCATGTGAGGACAATGAGCCTGGGACAGTCAGTGTGAACAGAAGCAGAAGCAATTGTCTCTGGAGGAAATCTTCAACAATCCAGTTTGCAGATTAAGCAATTATTTCACAGTCAAAGCCACTCTGCACACTGGAAGGTAAGCCCTTATGAATGAAAGCCGTCAGGAAAAAAAATAGATTTAGACTCCCGTAAACTTCAGTTATCAGACTTGTTAGTTGTAGAATACAAACTATTTAAAGAACAACAATAAAAAAGAAAGAAAAAAAAGATATTTCCTAGAAAAAGAATATATGGAGAAAAGTTAAAAAAAAAAGAAATAATGGGCGCAGTTGCAAAAATGAGTAAGCAACAGAAAACCATCAGGAATGAATACAGAGACTTGAAAATAAAAGGGAATTTCTGGAAATGAAAAATACAATTGTCCAAAATTTAAAAACTTGACCCTGGCTGGTGTGGCTCAATGGATTGAGTGCCAGCCTGTGAACCAGTAGGGGGTGCGTGAGAGGCAACCACACATTGATGTTTCTCTCCCTCTATTTCTCCCTCCTTTCCCCTCTCTAAAAATAAATAAATAAAATCTTTAAAAAATTTAAAAACTCAGTAACGGGGTTTAACAGTAGATTTGCTATAGCCATAATCACCCCAGCAGAAGGAGAGAAGGAATTAGCTGATCTGAACAAGAAGTAGATACATGAGGAAATCTGCTGGACTATCTAACTGGAGTCCCAGAAAGTGAGAATGCAGTGAGGCGATATTTCAAGTTTTCCAGGATTAACCACTTCCACAGGTACTAGAAACAAACTGTTTCAAAAAGAATAGCAAGCCCAAATATTTCTAAAACTATTAAAGAATTTAACTAGCAGCTAATATTTTCTCATGAAAGATAACTCCAGGCATGGATTGTTTTACAGGTGAGTCCTACCAAATTTTCAAGGAATTTTATTCCTTGCACAAATTCTAGAGAATGTAAAACTCAAACTCATTTTCTGTGAGGCCACTGTCACCGTGATACCAAATCCAGGCAAGGACATACAGAAAAGGAAATTACAGGTCAACTTTACTTATTAACATGTGTATAGACTGAATCTGTGTGTCAACACTGTATACACAGAGGACCCTAATCCAAATCCGTTAGATACGGTAACAGAAATAAAAATAAGGTATAGAAGATACTGGCACTTAAATTAGAAAACAGTGCCAGGTATATTCTGGGAATTTCCACTTATAAGGAAAGGCAGCGTAAGCAGATACAAATTTTTGGCAATGTTCTGTTTTTTAGAATGTCGGTCATACAGGGTGTTCTTTATTTTATTTGCTTAAAACTTACAGAGTCATTACATATATTCTTTTGAATGTATCAAGAATTAAGTATAGGGGGTGGGTTGGGATGCAAATAAAAGGTAGAAAACTGTACTTGAACAATTAAATTTTTTTAAAAAAATAATAAAAATAAAATATCCAAGTCAATAGAGTTATTGGTGAAAATGGAAAAAAAAGAATTAAGTATAGATGTGGACTTTTGGAAAGGGCGCCCCTCTTCCCATCGATGGTGCTTCCCACCTGACACTCCCAGAGTTAAGGCTTCTGGGACACTGAACACATGCAGAAGACATTCTAGCTAAGTGTGTTTTCATTACTGAGCCATATTTTCCCCTGGAACCCTGACCTGGGATGGGCGATCTAGAAGGAAAACTTACCCTTGTGTTCTCTCTCTGCCTTTGGAGCCTACAGTTAGTTTTGGGAACCCTGCCATCTCCTATTTGGGCCCTACCTTGTTCTCTCTTAGGTCTCCAAGGTAAAAAGAAAGATGTGTATATATGTATAATGTGTGTGTGTGTATTTTATATACATGCTTTATATACATGCTGCTTCTTTGTATTTTAAGTCTTAGTTGTTAAACTAATCAAGCTGTAATTAGCATAAGGATGGGGCAGATTAATTCCTGTGGACAGGGCTCTTGCTTCCCTTCAGGCTGATGACACTTGGAGGGGAGTGCTCTGCCTGAGAAAGATGGCTTCTGCAGTATGGGGGAGGAGTCAGCACAGGGATCCTGTGGCTGTTCCTTCAGTTCTCTCCCCAGAGCCACCAACCCCAGACACTCCTCAAGTGTCTATAGTCCACTCTGCTCTCCCTCTGCTGGAGCCCAGGGTAAGTGGCTGCAAATGAAATTTTGTTTGTTGGCCCTTTAAGAGGCTTTCTGCAGCTCCAGTCATCTCCTCCTGGGGCACAGATGCTGCTTTCCACAGCTTGATGTTATCTGGATTTCTTTTCAGCTCTGGTGCTGTAGGCTAGGGAGCCCATCTTGGGGTTTAGACCCCACACTTTTCAGATGGAATTCCCCTGATGCTGAAATATCCCTCCGGAACTTCAGCTGCCCCCATGGGAGCCCAGCCTGCCCTCTCATGCCGCCTCCACACTCTCTACCAATCTTGTTGTGGTGAAGTGGTTTCTTCTGTCTGCCCTTGGTTATAAGGCTTCTCTCCAGCTTGTATTCAGTTGGTTATTCAGGATGATTTCTCTACAATTATGTTGTAATTCTAGATTTGTCCTGGAGGAGGTTAGTGTAGCTTCCACTTACTGCTCTGCCATCTTTTATCTACATTTCTGTATGATTGGAATAGTTATTGTCAGTGGAAAGGTGATGACATTAAACATAAACAAGATTTTAAAGGAGCCCCAGTGTCCATCAGTAGATGAGTGGTTAAAGCAGCTATGGGACATTTACACAATGGAATACTATTTGGCCATAAAAAAGAAGAAAATTTTACCATTTTTGACAGCATGGATAGACCTGGAGATCATTATGCTAAATGAAATATGCCAGTCAGAGAAAGACAAGTGTCATATAATTCCACTCATATGTGGAATCTAGTGGACAAACTGAACTAACAAGCAACATAGAGACAGACTCATAGATAGAGAGTAAGTTGTCAGCTCTGGGGGAAGTTTGGGGTGGAGGGACTGAGTAAAAAAGAAAAAGAACTCATGGACATGGACAACAGTGTGGTAATTGCAGGGGGAACAGGGTTGGGTGGAGGTGGAATGTAAGGGAGCTTCATCCAGCAAACTCTCCCAGCCACGTACAATCAGAATAAGTCTGCCAAGACATGATCTGCTTGGGGAGAAAAGGCTGGCCAGTGTCTCAGAGGAGAAAGGCCTTGAGCCTCTTTCTCAGTGGGCTTTTATTGGGTTTAGTTTGCACAGGAATGCAGGGCATATATGTAAAGCTCAAATCATTATCAGGCAGTAATGATCAAGGAATAGATAACATTCAGAGAAGTATAAGGGCTTATTCTGAGTCAGGATCAGATAGATAGAGTGATGTCAAAGGGCCGTAAAACTTTGGGAAACAAACTCATTTTATGCTGAGACCCTTATCATTTAAATTGAAGGCATTCTTAGCAAAGCAGTTTTCACAGGATTTTATGCATTCTTTCTTAGACCTGATTGCCCCGGGGAACCGCCCTTTCCAGTATAGGGCTGCACCACCCTCCGGCATTGTTTTAGGTCTGAATCAGGTGGGGGATGAGGGCAGCCAAGAGATTAGGAGACTTTTTACAGATAGAATGAGGACTGAAGCTATGACAAAGCCAATTGGTGAGGGTCCATCACCCCTTTTCTATAGTACCCTTAAATCCTTCCCTGGTGGCCCCTTCACAACTATCTTATGTTTTTCCTTCCTTGAAGAATCTTACCTGTCATTGACTATCTAGCCATCCTCCAGGGGCCAAGCAGGGTGAAGTAAAGGGGGGCAGAGGCTTTAAGTTTTGTCTCCTTAGTAGCTTATGGTCCCAAGGCTTAAGTTCTGTCTCATTAGTGGCTTGTGGTCCCAAGGTCTTTTTATTCACCCTTAGCCATGGAGGGTTACAGCTTCTGAAACCAGGCAGGGTGGTTGCCAGTAGTGGAAGAGGATATAAGGGGAATAAATGATAATGGAAAAATACAATAAAAATAAATGATTAAAAATTTAAAAATAAGCCCAGGCTAGTGTAGTTCAGTGGACTGAGTGTGGGCCTGTGAACTGAAGGGTCACTGGTTTGATTCCCAGTCAGGGCACATGCCTAGGTTGCAGGGCAGGTCCCCAGCAGGGGGCATGTGAGAGGTAACCACACGATGTTTCTCTCCCTCTTTCTCCCTGCAATCCCCTCTCTCTAAAAATAAATAAATAAAATCTCTTTAAAAAGTTTCTTTAAGAAAATAAAAAATAAGCTCATATACCATAAAAATCCTAAAAGAAAACACAGGCAGTAAAATAGTGAACATTTTTCTTACTACCCTTTTTTTCTGATATAGCTTCTCAGGCAAGGGAAACAAAAGAAAGAATAAACAAATAGGACAATATTGAACTAAAAGAAAACAGCAACAAAATAAAAGTCCACTAAGTGAGAAAACATATTTGGCAAAGATACATCTGGTAAGGGGTTAATATCTCAAATTTATTAAAAACTGATACGACTTAAAACCCACACTCACACACACATCAGATAATCCAATTAAAAATGAGCAAAGGACCTAAAGAGATACTTCTCCAAAGAAGACATACAAATGGCCGGTAGACATGAAAAGATGCTCAATATAATAGTCATCAGAGAAATACAAATTAAAGCCATGATGAAATATCATCTCATACCCGTCAGAATGGCTATCATCATAAGTCAATAACAAGTGCTGATGAGGACGTAGAGAAAAGGAACTCTCATGCACTACTGGTGGGAATGTGAATTGGTGCAGCCACTGTGGAAACCAGTATGGAGTTCCCTCAAGAAATTAAAAATGGAACTGTCTTATGACTCAGTGATTCTACTTCTGGGTATATATCTGGAAATATATCTATCTGGAGTAATATATATATCATATATATGTAACAGATGAAGCAGAGGTTAGATCATAAGGGTCAGAGTAGGAGTTTTGTATTTAATTAAAAATGTAATAGAATATTATCAGAGTGGGAAAAGCATATGATTAGATATATACATTTTATATCTTGTATTGAAATATTTTAAAGTTTTAAGAATAGTACAGAGAAATACCCTATACCTTTATTCAGTCACTACTTTACTCTAGGAAAGAGCCAACCCTTTCTTTATTTACCTACCTAGGTGTACATTTTTTTATTTATTATTAGTGTTGACTTATGGGTTCCTATTTTTAATGATTTATAATCCATTAATGTCATTATTTTGATAATCAAATCATCTTAGATTTGTGCCTCAGTGTCCCTTTAAACTGATTCCTGTGTTCTTCTGAAATACACTCTCTTTATTTATGTATTTATTAGCATATACTTACTTTCTGATACAAAAAGATGTCCAAGGTTAATATTGTACCTATTCTCCCCCACTCCTTGAATAAGCCTTGTCTCCAAAACACCCTTGTCCTTTTTAGTGTCTCTCTGTCTCCCTATGCCTCTCTCTCATTAGTATACACGTGAAGGTATGTAGGGCCTGCCTGGTCTGCATGATCTAGGATAAGCTCTTCCACTCAAGCTCCTTGATTTAATCACCACTTTTGCCAAACAGACAATATTCTCAGGTTCTCAGGATTACAAGTGATTCTTTCTAGGGAGCATTATTTTCAGCCTACAACAACCTTTTGGTTTGTGGGACGATGCCCAACCCACTAAGCCATACTAGTCAGGGCCTTTCTGATATTTTATTTTATTTTTTTAAATGAATTTTTAAAAGATTTTATTTACTTATTTTTAGAGAGGGAAAGGAGGGAGAAAGAGAGAGAAAGAGAAACATCAATGTGAGGTTACTGGGGGCCGTGGCCTGCAACCCAGGCATGTGCCCTGACTGGGAATCAAACTTGCGATGCTTTGGTTCTCAGCCTGCGCTCAATCCACTGAGCTACACCAGCCAGGCCTTTCTGATATTTTAAAGTTTTTTTCTAATTTCTAGAAAATGTTCTTAAGTTATAGTATTAAATATTGGTTATGCTCTGCTGTTTTGTTTTTCTTTGTTTGAAAAACAGACAAAAATTATGTATAATTCTGATTATACATGTGTTAGACATTCTTTGCACACCTTCCATTTTAACCATGCTTTGCTTCTTTTCTTTTCATTTTTGTGGTTGTTATTTTTATTATATTCTTATTCTTAATTCATTCAAATTAGATTTCCATTTTCAATATTCTCCCTTGGGGACCTTATAATTTATTCTTCATTTGTGAAAGTTTTTTTTCTTTCTAAATGTTTTTCAGTTCAATCTACTCTCATTCCATTTCTTTCTTTACATAGATCTTCCTGGGTCAATTTCTGTTACTGTTTTTCAGATTTCTGATTCTAGACTTCTTACCATATCTAAATATTTGTTTGACATTATTTAAATTAGTTTGAATCTATTACACTTTGTGGTTGACATTTTTAGGAAAAATCTTTAGGAAAAATTTAGTTGAAATGCTTTGATTCATATGGTCTATTTTTTCCTGACAATAGCTTTTATGGAATTTGTTTGATTTTGTTTTCTATTGAAAAGCATTTCCTGTATCATTTCTGGTTCATAAGGACTCTCTTGTTTTAGTGAGATGTGTGTTTTCCTTAGTAGATTATGTTGTCATTGGCAGTAGTGGCAGGCAGGTTGTTGACATGGCTAATTTGTCTTTATTTCTGCAGGATCCATGATTTTTGCCTTTTACTTCCTTATTTCCCCTCACTGCTACTTTCCAAAAGGCTGTACTTTGATGTGGACCCTGGCCGGCAGGATCTATGTGTTGTAGCTGTGACGCACAAATTCACATGGACTACAGAAATCCTGTGGAGAAAAGGGACAGCAGGGCCACTCTCTAAGTGAGAGAGAGGGCCCCAACCCCTGCCTGGACAGGCTTTTATTGTTTTTCTGGGTACATTACATCGAGGATGGTCCTTATTTATTATGCACAGGTTTGGTTTAGGTGGTTACCTTCTACAGACAACAAAGGAGAGGATGTTGCTAATTACAACAAAGAAGAAGGATATTTGCAAATGTAAAGGGAAAGTGGCTGAACTGGTTACACCCCATACTTGGGAGGTTTAGCTCAGATTTTAGGAAGTTACTTTAAAGATATGCAGTAAGCATTTGCTGCTTCAGTTCAGGGTGAGGGAGTTTTAGCAAAAGCAAGTCGCATAGCAGCCTAGGTACAATGCAGGCCTGATTCCCCATGGGAGAACCCACCCATGGGCATGGGTCCTGTGTGCCAGACCTCGCTCCGCACTGGCTGTTCTGAGTGGGAGCTGGGCTACATTTCCCACTTCCATGCAGAATGGTCCCCTATACTACTTACTCTTCATTTATCTGGTTTTCCCTCAGAAGTGATATTTCCTCTTTTACCTCTTTCTGGCCCTACTCATTTTCAAGCCCCTTCTCTCTATCAGGTGCTATGAACTACCAAACTGTTCAGTATTTTGGAACTTAAGTTGGACTTCCTCTTTCTAGGGTTAATTTTGTTTGTGTTTCGTTTAAGTCTTTGACTGTGTTCTACTTTTTTTGTGTGAATTTCTTGAGCCTCCTGTGCTACTACTCTCTATACCCATAGGCCGGCATTGGTGGTAGGAGCTATGCTGGAATATAAGTTCTATTTCTCTACTTTCAGGTGATTTGAAACTCATAGTATTTTCTGCTTCATAGAGATGTTGAAGGCATACGTCACATTTGGTCTGATTTGGACTCCTTGTTGATCTTTCTGCCTCTAGAACAATGAGAAATACATTTCTGTTGTTTATAAGCTAACCAATCAGTGGTATTTTGTTATAGTTTCCTGAATGGACTAGGGCAATGGTCATTTTATTATGTATCAATGTTCAGGAAAATGAGTTGGTATACTAGCAGTGTTTGCAGGTGCCCAATAAGTTTTTTATTTTTATTATTCATAATTAATTCATGGGTTTTATATTGAATAGAGAAACACCCTGTAACTTCTCTAACATACCCATCCACTATTTTAATTTTACATATTCTTTTCTGATATTTTGTTCATTGACTTACATGTTTTTACCTAGCTGAAATTAATAAGTACAGCTCATTTTATATTCTAACCTAATATTATGTATGGAATATGAACTCAATGAGACTAGAAATTTCATTCTATTTTTTTAAAATTTAGATTTTATTTATTTATTTTTAGAGAGGGAAGGGAGGAAGAAAGAGAGAGAGAGAAAAACATCAATGTGTGGTTGCTGGAGGCCGTGGCCTGCAACCCAGGCATGTGCCCTGACTGGGAATCGAACCTGTGATGCTTTGGTTCACAGCCTGCGCTCAATCCACTGAGCTATGCTAGCCAGGAAATTTCATTCTATTTTGTTCACTAATATATTCCTAGTGCCTTAAATAGTAACCAGCACATAGTAGGTGCTCAATAAAATTTGTTCATTGAATAAATGAGTGCATATATTTCAAAAACATTTCTGTTTTTCTTTTGTTTGTTTGTTTTTAGATTTTACTTATTTAAGGACTTCTGGTCAAGATAGAGGTGTAGGTAGATACACTTTGCCCCCTTGCACAACCAAAAGAAGGATAACAGATTTAAAAATGAAAAGTAACCAGAATTGCCAGAAAATTGAGCTGTATAGAAGGCTGACAACCAAGGTGTTAGAGAAGAAAGGTGTTAAATTCATTCAGATTGGTAGAAGGAGAGGAGCTGGGCAGCCAGGGCATTGAGGAAACGTGGCCAGGCAGAGGATGGAGGACTGGGCAGTCACACATATGCATGCAGATAAACCTGGAGGAACAACTGAGGAGTGAGACAGACCACACAACCAAGGGTTCCAGTGTGGGAAAAGAAATATATGTATGACCCATAGACATGAACTAAGGGGGGCAGGGATACAGGGCAGAAGGGAATAAAGGGGAGAAAAAATGGAATTAAAAAAAGATTTTATTTATTTAGTTTTAGGGAGGGGAAGGGAGGAAGAAAGAGAGGGAGAGAAACATCAATGTGTGGTTGCCTCTCGCATGCCCCCTACTGGGAACCTGGCCCAAAACCCAGGCATGTGCCCTTGACTCAGAAAGGAACCAGCAACCCTTTGATTCGCAGATCATCACTCAAGCCCCTGAGGCACACCAGCCAGGGCCAAAAGCATTTGTTTTAAAAATGCTTTTACACTCACAGAGTGTATTAAAATGTTGTGCTGTGGTTAAAGAGAGCTGTTGTTTTCTCCCCCATAGTAATTCTATTAATTCTTCGGAAATGACTATTTACTAATCTTTGAAAAGTGACATCAGGGGCAGGGTGGGAGGATGCTGTATACATTTCCTGGAAGTAATTAATGAAGTTACTATTTGTGTCATGTCAGTCTGGAAGGAACATAATGAGTCTTTTAGAGATCTTATTTTTAAGCTATGATCCTTGATATTTTTATTGTTTGGACTGATATAATGGAGAGAACAGCACAAGCTGAGTATGGTTAGGAAGTACCTGGAAGGATAATATTAGAACCCTACATGGCCTAGTAATTATAGGCGTGTGAAATGTGCCTAGAGTAAAATGCAGAGCGGTTTATTATTACTGGGAAGAAAATCAGAATACTGTAATATATAGGGTCCGGCACAAATAAAGCCCCTTTTTATTAAAAAACTTTTGTTACAGAATCATAAGCATGTAATTATGTGTCATAACAATATCACACTCAAGCACACCATATGACATTTTAGGCGAAGTGTTCAAATTGCTGTCTATCTTGTGCAAGACATTCGCATACTCTGCGAACTACACTCAAGCAAGCCTTACTTCTGCTGGACCCTGTATAATGGGGACTTATAAACAGATATGGCTAAACTTTTTAATGTTAAGGGTGTGGTAAGCCTAACTTTAATTAGTAATGTTAGTAGAATGTGTTAGGAGGAAAAGCACATGACATCAAAAGGCATAATGGCAGAAGGTTATGTAGGTGTTACAACAGAGTAGTGGACTAGGCACTTGGACTTAAATTATGGGACAGAGGCTGTAAAAACTGACACCTCACAAAACCACAAGTTCACTGCAGATAGGTTTTGTTACAATGGAAGGAAGAAAGGAAGGTGGGAAGGAAGGGAGGACCTTTAAAGAGTGGGAGATTTAGGCCCTGGCAGTAGCTCAGTTGGTTGGACTGTCATCTTGACACACCAAGGTTGTGGGTTTGATCTCTGGTCAGAGCACACACAGTAAGCAACCAATGAATACATCAATAAATGGAACAGCAAATGGGTGTTCCACTCTCTCTCTCTCATGAATAAATAAAAATTATTTTAAAAGTGGGAGATTTGGACATAACATTTTTTAAAAATTATTTTATTGATTATGCTATTGCAGTTGCCCCATTTTTTCTCCCCTTTACTTTCCTCTGCCCTCTACCCCACTCCCACCATCATTCCCCCACCTTAGTTCATGTCCATGGGTCATACATATAAGTTCTTTGACTTCTCCATTTCTCATACTATTCTTAACCTCCCCCTGTCTGTTTTGTAGCTTCTTATTCCCTGTACCTTTTCCCCCATTCTCCCCCTCTCCCTCCCTACTGGTAACCCTCCATGTGATCTCTATTTCTGTAAATCTGTTCCTGTTCTAGTTGTTTGCTTACTTCATTTCTGTTGTTTTAGGTTCAGTTGTTGATAGTTGTGAGTTTGTTGTCATTTTACTTTTTGTATTTTTTATCTTTTTTTTCCTTAGATAAGTCCCTTTAACACTTCATATAATAAGGAGGTGATGACAAGCTCCTTTAACTTGACCTTATCTGGGAAGCATTTTATCTGCCCACCCATTCTAAATGATAGCTTTGCTGGATAGAGTAATCTTTTTTCTTTAAAGATTTATTTATTTATTTTTAGAGAGGGAAGGGAGGGGGAGAGAGAGAGAGAGAGAGAGAGAGAGAGAGAGAGAGAGAGAGAAACATCACTGTGCAGTTGCTGGGGGACATGGCCTGCAACCTAGGCATGTGCTCTGACTGGGAATCAAACCTGCGATGCCTGGTTCACAGCCCGCGCTCAATCCACTGAGCTACACCAGCCAGGGCTGGATAGAGTAATCTTGAATGTAGGTCCTTGCCTTTCATGACTTGGAATACTTCTTTCCGGCCCCTTCTTGCCTGCAAGGTTTCTTTTGAGAAATCAGCTGATAGTCTTAGGGGAATTCCTTTGTAGGTAACTGTCTCTTATTCTCTTGCTGCTTTTAAGATTCTCTCCTTCTCTTTAATCCTGGGTAATGTAATTATGATGTGCCTTGGTGTGTGCTTCCTTGGGTCCAACTTCTTTGGGACTCTCTGAGCTTCTTGGACTTCCTGGAAGTCTATTTCCTTTGCCAGACTAGGGAAGTTCTCCTTCATTTTGTTTTCAAATAAGTTTTCCATTTCTTGCTCTTCCTCTTATTATCCTGGCACCCTGTGATTTGGATGTTGGAACATTTAAAGGTGTCCTGGAGGTTTCTTAGCCTCTCCTCATTTTTTTTTTTGAATTCTTCTTTCTTCATTCCGTTCTGATTGAATGTTTATTTCTTCTTTCTGCTCCAAAATGTTGATTTGAGTCCCAGTTTCCTCCCCCTCACTGTTGGTTCCCTGTACATTTTCCTTTATTTCACTTTTAATAGCCTCCACTTTTTCCTCTATTTTGTGTCCATACTCAACCATTTCTGTGAGCATCCTTATCACCATTGTTTTGAATTTTGCATCTGATAGATTGACTATCTCTTCATCACTTAATTTTGTATATTTTTTGAGTTTTGATCTGTTCTTTCATTTGGGCCATACTTTGTTGTCTCCGTGTGCCTGTTATGTAGCAAGGGGCAGAGTCTTAGGTATTCGCCAGGGTGAGGCAACCCACATCACTGCATTATGGCACTGAATGTGGGGGAAGGGTCAGAGAGGGAACAATGCAGCTTTCTCCGCTCTTGGCTGGCTTTCAGTCACTTCCCCCTGTACCCATAAGCAAATTGGGCCCTTCTGGTGCTGATTCCCAGGTGGGTGGTTTTGTGTACATTTTAGGGCCCTATGAGTCTCTCCAACAGACTGTCCTATGAAGCTGGGAATTTCTTATGCTGCCTCAACTTTCAGAGGTTTTTCCAGTCAGAGGTTTTGAAGCTTTATTTCCCTGTGCTGGAGCCCTGAGTTGTGTGGTCTGTCTGGCTCCCCAGTTGTTCCTCCCAGTTTATCGGCACACAAATATGGGGCTGCACACTTCACCAGCCGCCGCCTCACCTGGTCTGCTAGTCACCATTTGGCCACCCCAGTCCTCCAGCTGCTGCCTTGTGGTGAGTCTTCTCCACCCCAGCTGCCCATCTCCACCCCTCCCACCAGTCTGAATGAATGTTCCTTCTTTAATGCCTTGGTTGTCAGCCTTCCATACAGTTCAATTTTCTGGAAGTTTTGATTATTTGTTTGTTTTTAAATTTGTTGTTGTCCTTCTTTTGGTTGTGCAAGGAGGCCAAATGTATCTACCTATGCCTCCATCTTGGCCAGAAGTCTGGACATAAAATTTTTAGTGTTTTTTGAAAATTTGAAATCTTGGCAATTCTGAGTCCTGCCTGCCTGTCAACAGTAGACTGAGTAGCAGCCGCCTACTTAAGTTGGGGCATGCTGTGCCCATTCCTCCCTCCCTCACTTCCTTGCTCAAGGTCACTGAGGCCAGGTGTTGTTACAGTTCTTCCTCTAGTGCTGTTTTTTCCATACCAGCTCCTTAGCTGTTCTAGTCATGTCCTGTTCACCTCAGTGGTGAAGGAGGTCATGGGACAGCTGAGCACTGGACACCTGACACTGGACAGATGAGATAGACAGCAGTTAGTTTATCACAGCCCCAAGGGGAGAAGGACACCTCAGGCCATGCAATGTGATGAGAAGGGTGCACTAGGACCAGAGTGAATAAGCGGGGCTTTGGGATGCAGGCCTTTAACTATCAAAAGGGTGAGGCACGATTGGTTCTGATGGGAAGATGTGGTTGGCTTGTTTGAATAATTCTGCGGGCCAGCAGAATTATGACCCTCTCTACTCAGGGTCAGTAGGGTGGTGTGCCAGGCAGCTCGAGTGTTGTTTGGCCTGGGGCCTTATCCATGGGAGCCGAGTGGGTTGGGCCAGGTGAGGCCCTCCCAATTTCACCACAGGTCAAGGAGCACACAGTGTTGGGCCTTAGTTTCAGGCCTTATACCACATGCCATGCTTTACTCATTTACTTTGCTCACCCAGTCCCTGCAGACATTTGCCCTGATCTAGGAGGAGGAGTTTTTCTTGCTCTAAAGTTTGTGAAATTAAAATATGTCAGCAACAATGGTTCTATAGTTTTCTTCACTAAAGATTAATAATAAATACAGTGAACAGAAGCCAAGAGAAATTTATTTTTTTAATGCACTTAAACTGCCCAGAGTGGCAGCTTCTAGTATCTTTTAGGGATTTTTATAATCACACAATGATATTTAAGTTGGTATTAAGAAAAACTTCATGATAGGATTGATAGGTTACCAAAGAAACATTTATTCATTCAGCCAGTATTTTCTTTTTGCTCAAAAATATTTATTAAGCATATACTGTGTCAAGTGTTAAGGTTTTAAAAACAAAAAGGCTTATTTTCTTCCTTCAAAGGATTTACACTCTGCTTTCAGGGTCCGAAGATTAAACTATCAGTCACTGTTCAGAGTGGTAGGTGCTTTTGAGAATAGAATCAGGGAGAAAAAAGGAGAGCGCAGTATGATCTGTTTGTAGGTTTAAGATGAAAAAAAAAAAAAGATTATTGACTACTGGAATGACTCAAGTGTAGGCTTGAAGGTGAGAAAAGTCATTGTTCAGTGTTTCGGAAAGCCTCAGTTTGAATATTAGTACATTCGGTGTAAAGGTGCCACAGGGGCAGGTAATGAAATGTAATGATTCCAACAGTGCTGAAGCTTCCATGCGCTTTCTCTCTGATAAAATCTGTCTACAGTTGGTTTTCTTTGTCTAGCGAGGCTCTTGTGAGCGGTAGTGGTTCAAGACTGTATATCTCTGATAACAAACTTTCTAGTGGGTCATTTCTAGTGGCCTGAATGATGACTTTGGAGTCAGAAGGGTGGGTCCCCGACATCTTAGCGGTGGACTGAGGCCGGGCGCAGAGGGCTCACCTGTCCAGGGCAGGGCAGCGGTGAGTGTGCATGCCATCAACAAGTGAGTGACTGGCGTACTTCAAAAATCTAAACAATTAGAACATTTTAAGAAATTTTATAGAGTTATGTATATCTTTCTTCTCTAATTTTATTAGAGTCAATCAGAATTTGCTTAAATATATTATTCTGTGGAACACCAGTCTCCACAGATCCTCTTAAAACAAGGAGGGAATTCTGTGATCAAACGGGGCTGGGAAATGCAACCGATAATACACAGAAACAGCCTACTTTTTGTTTCATCCAGTGGTTTCAAAGTTTTTTGGATAGGCGAACTAAAAATTATTTTTTCTAATGTATGTTTTATCAATAGAATTAGTGTTCTTTAGGAACCACCTTGAGAAATCATAGCCCCAGCAAGAAACAGATGAGTAATTTGAGAAGATTTTAACAAAGAAGTGTGAGTAGAATTTAGAGTTCTAATGACAAGAGTGCTTGCAGTTCTAGAGGCGAGGGAAGAGGCAGTTCCCAGCACCTGCACAGGGAGCGTTGTGGGGTGGGGGGGACCCTCCTGATAGCACCTGTGGCCTGGGGGTGATCCTCGGGTGCAGCTTTCTTCGCTTGGATCTTCTGCTGGTGCTTTTCTTTAGCAAAACCCAACAGGAAGCCAGAGCAGAAGGCAACCAGCCCATTCAGTTTAAACAGCCTCTTGAAGCACAAAAAAGGGTGTAGGGTAGACCTGGAGGGGTAAACAGATGATACTCAGCAAATAAGTAATAAGAAATGATTATGTTGGAAGAGTAAACCAGCCTTTAGTCCTAATAAATTTTAAACTGCTGCTGGAAAAGATATGTGAAATGCCTGGGAAAATATATCACCCCAGGTATGTTTCCCTTTTCTTTCCTTACTATGGAGAACAAAGAATAAGAAAAAAAAACTTCCATAAACAAATTATTGTGGCACAAACTCGTCGTGCCAGTGCCTCTCATTAATAGGAAAAGGTAAGAGAGGTTTTTTATGGCCATTCAATCAGACTTAATTTCAGCCCAGAGTATTATTAGTGTTTATAATTGCCACATGTTAAAAAAGCAAAGCAAAGCTAAAACCATAAAAAGACCTTAAAATTTGGTGATAGTAACAGACCACTGGCTGCCTGCAAAATTTATTCTTTTCTTCCTCCTTAGTAATGGCATTCAAGTCAGTTCTCTGATGACTAGAAGTGATATGTGCTACTCTTCTGGGCTGGGCTTTTGGAGAATAGAGATTCGTCCTCCATTCTGTTTTTTACTGGTTGAATGCAGATGATATTAAGACTACAGGGAAGCCACAGAATGGAAGGAGCTTCAATTTCCAAATCAGTGCATAGAGAAAAGGTGCCTGCTAGCTCCAACACCCGTTTGGAACTATTACATAAACAAGAAACAAACTTCTGTTGTATTTAAGCCATATGTGTTTACATTTATTTGATTTGGTAGTTTATTTAGCCTATCCAAACGGATACAGATACCATTGTAACTTTTAATCTCAAACACTTCAATTATTTTCATAGATTTAAAGCCCCTATGTGGTAAGTGGAGGAAGCTCCTGTTCTATAGATAAAACAGTGGGGCACAGGGAGACTCATTAAATCTTTTAACAAAAAGATTGTTACTGACCATTATGAAGATAATTATTGACCATTATGAAGATTTGGCACAAGCAACTTATGAAATAATAATTTGAGGGGAGGGCATTCATGCATTCATTCATTTTATAAATATTTAGTCAGAGCTTTCCATGTGTCCCCAGAAGTTCACAGTCTAGTACAAAAGACAGACACTGAATTAAAAAATTAAGAATAAATTGCTATGGTGGTTAGTATTCATAAGAATAGCATAGTGTTATGAAAGCATATAATAGGGGGATTTGACCAAGTTAGATAAGTAGGAGAAGGCATCCCTGAAGAAGTGAGACTAAATTAAGATGTGAGAGAGGTACATATATTATTTCGGCTGGTGAGGAAGAAGAAGGGACTTTCCTAACAGAGAGAATGATATGTGCAAAGGTCCTTCATGCGTATGGGGGCAGGAGGGAGGCCATTGTGGTTAGAACTGAGACAGTGAGTAGTAGCAAGGGTTTAGGCCTGAAAGTTGGAGAGCTTTACATTTAAATTCAAAGTCAAGGAAGGAGGCTGAGGCTGTAGAGGAGACAGAAAAAGTGAGCAGAGGTGTCTTAGCTTGGGTAGCTGTAACAAAATACCGTGTATGGGTGATTTAAGCAACAGACTTTATTTCTTACAGTTCTGGAGACTGGGAAGTCCACAATCCAGGTGCCAGCAGATTCAGTTCTTGGTGAGGGTCCTTTTCGTGGCCTGCAGACAGCCACCTTCTCACTGTGTCCTCACATGGCAGAGAGAGGGGAGCTATGGTGTCTTTTCCTCTTCTTATAAGGACACTAATCCCATCATGGGGGTGTCAGCTCTCCAGATGATCAGAGCTAAAGAATCTCCCAGCCTGTGTGAACTCCAGCACTCTGTCAGTTCCCAGTAATTGTTCTTTTCGCAGTAGATGTTCTTTCCTTGGTGTTTCTTCTCAACCTGAACCTTGTGATGTCTTATCCTAATCATGTACACCTTATATTTGACCTCTAATTTAAGGGATCCTATTTAAGTTTCTGAGCTCTTTCTCTATTCAGCACACTTTTCTTTGAGACCCTGCCCTGAGGTTTCAGGAGCCTCCGTTGCTTTGAATTCTACCATTTCTTTCCTCAGTTTGGCAAAACTGCTGTTTGAGCATCTATGACTAATTACATTTATACTTTTTTCTCCTCACTCGAGAACATATTTTCATTGCTTTTTTTGGAGAGTATGTGAGAGAGGAAGGTAGAGAGAGAAACATGAAACCAAGAGAGAACCATCAATTGGCTGCCTCCCATACACGTCCATACCAGGGATTGAATGCGCCCAGACCAAGGATCATTTGCATCCAGACAGCAGACCCAACCCACAACCTAGATATATGCCCTGACCAGGATTTAAGCACATAACCTTTTGGTTATAGGATGATGGTCCAACCAACTGAGCCACACTGGCCAGGACCATGTGTACTTTCCTTTAAAAATTTAAGTTATTAGTCTCAAAGGAAAAGACTCTCTTAAAAAAAAAAGATTTTATTTATTTATTTTTAGAGAAAGGGGAAAGGAGGGAGAAAGAGAGAAATATCAATGTGCGAGAGATACATTAATTGGTTGCCTCTCACACACCCTTAACTGAGGACCTGACTGGGTATCAAACCAACAGCCTTTCAGTTCACAGACCAGCGCTCAATCCACTAAGCCATACTAACCAGGGCTCTTGCTTTTTTAAAATTTCTTTACTTTATACTATATCATCAAATGCTTAGAGACCACATATGATTATTTCACTATCAAATTCAGAAGGGACTATTACAACATGAAAAGCAAAAAACTATTATTAAATATTGTTTCTGGTAATAAAAGAAACCTATTAATTTTTCAAAGGAATATTTTCTCATTATAATTTCTTAGAACTATCCTACTTTAACAGAATCTGAATGTTGATGGTTTAAAAATTTAAGCAAAGCTTCATGAGAGGAATTTATGCACGAGGTCCTGGTGAGCACTAGAACCCACTGGGGTGAATCCTACTCTGTGAGGTCAGCCTCCATACAGCAGCTCATATGCTGTGGTCATGGCCAATTCTCACAGCCAGCCAGCCTGAGGGTCAGTCCCACCCACTGGCATGCCAATAGTAATCCAGGTTCAACTACAGCAGGAGGGCACACAGAAGCCACTTGAGGGACTCTCCTAGAGCAGCTACCCAGGTTGTCAGGGAGGCTGCACCACTGGACACCTACTATATAAGGCCACTCTGCCAAGACTGGGAGACATAGCTGATCTAGGTAATACATAGAAACAGACACAGGGAGGCAGCCAGAATGAGGAGACAACAAAACATGTCCCAATGAAAGAATAGGAGAAATCTCTAGAAAAGAATGTAATGAAATGGAGGCAAACAATCTAGCAGGTACAGAGTTCGAAACACTTATTCTAAAGATGTCCAAGGACCTTAGGGGAAGAGTGGATGAACCCAGTGAGAACTTAAACAAAGAGATAGTATGCATAAAAAGGACATAGAAACCATAAAAAAGAATGAGATGAAATGAAGATTCCAATAACTGAAAAAAGAATACACTAGAGGAATTCAATATCAAATTAGATGAAGCAAAGGACAGAATCAGCAATTTGGAAGACAAGGTAGCAGAAAACATCTGATCAGAACAGCAAAAAGAAAAAACAATAAATTCAGGTAGTATAAGGGACTTCCAAGACGACACCAAGCATAACAATGTTTGGATCAAAGAGATATCAGAAGGAGAGGAGAGAGCAAGGAATTGAGAAAATTCCTTTGAAGAGGAAATAATTGAAGAAATAATGACAGAAAACATCACTAACCTGGCAAAGGAAACAGATATACTAGTCCAGGAAGTGCAGAGATTCCCAAAACAAGATGAACCAAAAAAAAGCCCACAATAAAACACATCATAATCAAAATACCAAAGGCTAAAGACAAAGAGAGAATCTCAAAAGCAGCAAGAGAAAAGCAGTTAGTTACGTGCAAGGGAGCTCCCATAAGACTGTCAGAAGATTTCTCAACAGAAACTTTGGAGGCCAGAAGTTTGTGTGAGAAGAGATTGGTGCAAAATATTGAAAGCAATGAAAAGCAAGGACCTATAACCAAGACTACAGTACCCAACAAGTCTATTATTTAAAATTAAAAGAGAGGCAAAGAGCTTCCCGGACATACAAAAGATAAAAGAGTTAATGACCACCAAACCAGTATTATAAGAAATGTTCTCAATATCTGATAGTTGAGTTGCCTGTATTTCATTTAGCATTCCTTCTGGGGCTTCCTCCTTTCCCTTCATTTGCGGATTGTTTCTTTGTCTTCTCATTGTTTCTGAGACTCTTCTTGTTAACCTCTGTTTTTTAACTTGATCTGTTCTGGTTCCTTGTGTTTATGGTGTGATCTTCTGTGGTTGAATACCTGTGAGGATCAGTGGTGTAGTCTCTTTTGGGTATCCTGGTGTTCACAGCTTCCCCCTACCCTTTTTTGTGATCAGTTGGAGGAGTAAGGCAAAATGGGTTAAGACAGCAAACCAGTATTCTATGATATTTACAGTAGCAGCCAGTAGAGAAGAGGTGGGAGATCCTTTGTCTATATATAGTGTAATCCGTGATCTTCTGCCCCACTATCTACGTTTTAAAAAGTATGGAAAGATAAGACTCTTAGTGGAGAGGAAAGTGTTGTTAGTTGGATCTACAAAGCTATGAGACAGCAAGAGGTCAGATTCTGAGGTAAGGTAGGAATAAAGAATAGTAAATAGGGGTAGTGTGTAAAAGAATAGAGGTAACCCCTATGTTAGTAGAGTTTTGGAAATTGCGAAGTGAGCCAAGATCTTTGAGGGGTGTTAAGTTGTATTTACAAGTGTATGAAATAAGTCTTATTTATAGTGATATTGAAGCAACAATCTTAGGGCAGATTCTATGAGATCTAGACAACAAGAATAAGGAGCATAGAATCTTGAGTGGTGTACCAATGGGACCCAAGTGAGGGACAGTAAATTATCAATACATTGTGAATGTGATAATAGGGGGAACCTATCAATCGACAGTATAACCAGCTAAGCAAAGAAGATTATGTAGAAAGAAAAGAAAATACTATTGAAATAAAAAATATCAGAAAAGAGAGAAAAAGATAATATAAATTTGCATGCAAAAACAAAAACAAACAACAACAACCAAAATAAAACAACCAGAAGGTGTATTACAGGAGAGATAGATTTGGAGCAGAAGTAATAACACTAAGATGGATGGAAAAGAATTATAAGGAATTGAGGGATATAAAAATATAAAGAGTTTTTTTTTTAAAAAATAAAAAGTTGCTTAATAAACCAAAACAAGATACAATCAAACAACATTAGTAGGATAAGGGGAAAAAAAGAAAAGAAAAAAAAAGAAAGAAGAAGAAAACACAGAGAGAGAGAGAGAGAGAAAGAAAAAATAAACAAAGAAACACCCACAACAAAAGCAAATTAAAAAAAAACAAACAAACAAAAAACACACAAAAAAACTCTTGTTGGTTTCTGACTGGCCAAATCAGTGTTTCTGTTCCTGCCAGCGCAAGCAGGCTGAGGAGCGAGCGGTGAGACTGCCTTTCCCCTTTCTAAGACAGAACTCAGTCAGACTCAGGGCTGGCCACCAGCTTTTCCCAGAAAGGACTGCGGTCTCCGTCTAGTTTCAGGGCGCAAGCTGTGGAGGTGGCCGGGCGTTGCGCCCCACCCCCAGCTTCGCCGCCACGGGCTCTACGCTCAGCCGAGCCCCGCCTCTCTTCCGGGTCACGGTGCCTGGGCCGGGACCGCGCGGGGTCCCGTGCTTCCCCTCGTGGGCTCCCCGTTCTCGGGCAGCGCCGTCTCTCCTCCGGTCTCGAGACGCGCCCTCCAGGGTTTGGGAAGGGTCGCGCCCTTCCCTTTGCCTCCGCTGTGGACCCCAGAACCCGGGAATAGCTTTGTCTTTTCTGGGTTCTCCGTTTGAGTGAGGAATCCGGCAGGGCTCGCGTCCGCGCCAAATCGTCTCAGCTCCGGAAGCCCTACCTTTGTTCCCGGCCGGCCGTGGGGTCTCAGTCCACCCTAAAACCACACACACCCCTGTTTGGGGGCGCGGGCACCCACGGGAAGGACTCCACCCCCACGGCAAGGCCTCTCCTGGTCCGGCAGACTGGGTACTCACTGTTCCCCGTGGGTGCGCACGACTCCTGCGCTTCTGCTTTCCAGCCCCTGACTGGGGACGGGGCGGCGGGCAACTCCGCTCTCCCGGGTGCCCAGAGACAGACCCAGGGGTGCGGGGGCTGTCCGCGCCCAGCACAGGCCCCTTCCGGCCTCCTACCATCTGTTCCCTCAATATCTGGATAACTTCTGATGCCCTATTTTCATAAATGTTGCGATATCCGTGGTCTCCTGCTCTGTTTCTCCTCAGATCGGCGAAATTCTCCCCCGAGCACTGGAGAGGGGGATCAGGACTCCTCCTCCCAAGCTGCCATCTTCCCTCCTATTATAAGAAATGTTAAAGAGACTTCTTTAAGAAGAAAAAAAGAACATAAATATAAATAATAAAATGGCAATAACTATGTACCTATCAATAATTATTTTAAATGTTAATAGATTAAATGCTCCAATCAAAAGACATGGAGTAACTGAATGAATAAAAAACAAGACCCAGACATATGTTGTATATACAAGACCCACTTCAGAATGAAAGACACACACAGACAGAAATTAAAACTTAAAGATGACCCATCAGTAGCATTAAAGAACATGTTAAAAAGAAAATATGCCAGAAATTTTCCTTCTGCAATTATTAATTTAAAACTTATTCCTACTATTTCTAAGAAGTAGATGCATTTTACTGCAATTGTATATATAAATTAGTTTGCATTTTTTCCCACATACCATACATAATTATCTTGTCATTTTTAGAGTCTGAATAACTTTCTGTTATGTTGATGTACAATAATTTACTAAACAAGACTGTTGGTTACTTAGCCTGTTTGCATTTTATTTCCATTATAGGAAAATGTTTTTTGATCAATTGTAATCCTAACTTTTCTGTGTAGAATGTACTATGATTTTCTAAACATAGCTCCAGGCTGATTATAGATTTTTTCAGAGCTAATGGAATGAAAAAGCAATGATAGAACATTTCCATATTTCTTCTCCAATAGCCAATGACTATTTTGTCAGTGAATTTTACTGCCTAAGCAGAGGGACCCGAGGTCAATGACAGCCATCCCGAAGGTTGTGTGAACACATGAAGGCCAAACCATATTGTCTTTGGTAAAAGAGACAAATATAAGTTGCTTCAGATAAGAGTATCTGCAGCAATAATTCATGGATGACCCAGTGATGAACTACTGCGAGATACTAGTTTGGTTTGTGAAAATCAGTAAGTAGCAAAAACTGAAAATTATTTTACTCCTTGAGCAAATTCAACTTGACCCACGGTGTTTCCAAAGGCCATACCCTTTCTTGTTCATTCAATGAGATTGAATTCCTTCTTAAGAGTCAGCTTAGCTGTTGCTACCTTTTTGGAGCTTTCTTTCTTCCTTCACAGCACAGAGTCCTTTCTTACTGCGTTTATTCTAATGGTCACAATTCTTTTTCAGAATAAACTATGAATTCCTTGGGTCTTGGACTTTGTCTTGCTCTGCAGTCAAGTTCCACTATTTACCATGTAGTATTGTTTTTAAAAGAGTTTAATGAGTGCTGGTTGAATGCTTTACAGAGTAAACAATAAGGATTTATTTCCTCCATTGTACTTTGTCCAACAACTTAAATACCAAAGAATGTTCCAGTTCTTAGTTTATGGCATGAGCACATGCACACACACACATATTTGCTGCAAGGGAGAGTTGAAAAGAGATTATTTGACCTAAACATCCTCCTCTGTAGAAGAGGTAGGTGAGGAGTGAGGTGAGCCATCCTGTGTTATCTGATACACCTTCTTCCACAAAGGTTCACACTACCTCCTAAACCAAATGCAGGCATTCTAAGGTTACAGAGCAACCCTTTCAGAGTGCATTATTTTATGCATATATGGGATTATATGCATTCTTTAAAGTGGCAATTCACTTCCCATAGTCTCTATATCTTTGTTAAAGCTGAAAGGCATGTTTATTCATTTTGCCACTCACAGAGCCAAACTGTTTGAAATAGTTTATCTTCAAAAAGTAATAAGAGATGTCAGGAAAAGTATCAACAGGGTCTGGTATTAACAGGAAGGAAGTTCCAGACATGCAGGGACATTCCTAACCTTAATGCCAATGCCAGTCCTCCCCCCCATTTTTTTACTCTCTCTGTTTACTTTTCATTTGAATTTCTAAACCTGTCATCATGTCCTGACATCTATTCTTATACTAAGAAATATAGCTGCCCCAACCCCACCTTTCTAGCTTTATTTCAGAGTCAAATTTCTTTTTCTTCAGTCAGCGGCTCTAGTCGTTTTTTTCTGCAATGCACATCTGAATTTTTACTCTACTACTGTATTAACAAACTCCTAGTTTCCATCATATTAGCTTTTTACTTTTCTGTTCTCCCACAAAAGTGCTGATTGACCACTACGATTTTCTTAAAACCTTGCAAGGATAAGCTACTCATGGGTAGCTAGTCTTTGTACAGAGGTGTCAAAACCAGTAATTAGATATTTTAATGTTAGATGTTTCCCAAGAGGCATCTATTCTTAGGATACTACCTTATTCATACAGCACCAGAATTTGGGATCTTTAGAGGAAGCCAAATAAGTTGGAGGGAGGCAACACCTTGGAGGTACAAAACCAAGTCACATTTCTGTACATGTGATCAATGGTACAATACACAGGGACATTCCAGAGGCATCGGGGAAAGTCTAGCAGCTTCCTGATGTGCAAACATTCTCTCCCAAACTTGGTTGGATTAATGAGCATTTCAGGTTTCAGGCAGTAATGAACACTTTTTAAAAGACAAGGGGTTTAATATTTGATATCAATTCTTGTCAAGATTGTAGAATGATTAGTTGATAAGGTTTTTTTTGAGCACATATGGAAGCTGCATAATTCTAAGAACATATGATGTAAGATGAATCTCATTACTTTTTTTTTGACAGGGATGCTAAAGGGGCAGTTAAAAGGAGTGGCATTTATATATAGCATCTGGATTCATCAAGATATGTAACTATTTCCATCCTGGCTGGCATAGCTCAGTGGATTGAGTGCGGACTGCGAACCAAAG
Organism: Tonatia bakeri; assembly: GCA_004024845.1. Lineage (NCBI taxonomy): Eukaryota > Metazoa > Chordata > Mammalia > Chiroptera > Phyllostomidae > Tonatia > Tonatia bakeri. The sequence goes on from PVIA01005158.1 coordinate 46,880, forward strand.
TATCGCAGGTTCGATTCCCAGTCAGGGCACATGCCTGGGTTGCAGGCCATGGCCCCCAACAACCACACATTGATGTTTCTCTCTCTCTCTCTTTCTCCCTCCCTTCCCTCTCTAAAAATAAATACAAAAATAAAATCTTAAAAAAAAAGATATGTGACTATTTCCTGTGATATTCTCTGAAACATGATGGGGAGAAATAGACTAGATAAGAATAAGAATAATAACTCAAAATTATTGTACATCTTTACCCCAAAATTCTTATTACTGAATCAATTTTAGTTTCAGGGGAGTTCTTTAATACCAAGTTATAGGATTGAATACCTGTTTTAGGCAACATTTCTCTAAAACGTAACCCAGCTACTGGCTGCCCACTGTTCTGTTTCATCATGCTTACAACATTTTGCTAAAGAATTCACTCGCACCAGAGAGTGCGTGATATATATTTTATTGAAGGTTTTATAATTCAGGAGAGAGGTGTCATACTGTATATTCCAAAGTTAACAACCTCACCCTTCATCAGACGTTCCTGAGCTTTGTTGTCTCTGCTGCTGTGACACCCAATGATTCTTTCTCTTCACTTTTTTCTGCTGCTTTGCCCAGGATTTCTGGCTTCTGTTTCTCTTCTCTCCTCAGTTTCCCCCAGGCACTTTGAATTCCTTTGTAAAGCAAAGCAATTCAACTTGAGCCTACTTTCTGCCTCCAGTTCCTACCTCTAAGTTTATAGATCCAAATCCATCGAGGCACTTGTCAAAACAAGGCACTCTTCAGAGTAACAGTTCACCCTCTTTGGAAAGCAAGCATGATTATAAAGAAAAATATTTCTATAACAACATTAACTTAGTTAAATTAGAACATGAATAGAACAAAGTGAAGACGACAGCAAGAGGGGCTCAAAATCCTGTCGTCTGGTTATCTGTTGCCGTGGACCAGACCTCCTCCAGTGCAGTGTCTGGGCTCAGCCGGGCAACTCTCTCTCGAGACCTCTCATGCAGTTGTGTCAGACAGTGGCTGGGGCTGGAGTCACCTGAAGGCCTCACTGGGCTGCCTAGTCTCTCAATGTCTGGTACCTCAGTGCTCCCCCAAATACCTGTTTTTCAGAAGAGTAGCATGGACTTTTTCCATGGTGGGTCAGGAGTCCGAGAAGAATGTGCCGAGACAGATGATCTGCGGCAGAAGCTGCGAGGCTTTTTATGACCTACGTGCGGATGTCCTGGAACTTCATTTTCACTTTGTCCTGCTACTCATGTCTTTAAAGGCAGGCCAGGTTCAGATGGAGGAGAATGGGGCAGTGACGTTGGATTTGAGGAATGGCATACTTGTCCAACAGGAAAGGACCTGATGGTGCCGTCTGTGACTTTCTTCCAGTGTCCACCCTCTTGACACAGTTCATGTCCCTACTTTGTGCACGGCTGCACTCATTCTCTCTCAAGGTATCCAAAACTTCCTTATAGTTCAGCAGTGGGTCAAATCCCAGGATCTCGTCATCCAATCAGGTACAGGTACAATTCTTTGGATATCATATCTTGAGTATGGTTTCTGTGAAAGTGAAGACCTTGAACTAAAGAGTCAAGTGTATCTGCCCTCTGCACATCCAAGATACTGTGGTGATACAGGGTTAGAGTAACTGCAGTTAACACTCCCATGCGAAAGAGGGTGGGTTGACACATAGTAGTCACTGGTCTAATTCTGAAATCTAGCTGAATGCCACCTATTCCTTTATTATTTTTTAAATTTTTTATTTTTTTTTAATTTTAAAGATTTTATTTATTTCTGGCAGAGGGGAAAGGAGGGAGAAAGAGAGGGAGATAACATGTGGGTACCTCTCATGTGCCCCATACTGGGGACTTGGCCCGCAACCCAGGCATGTGCCCCAACTAGGAATTAAACTGGCGACCCTTTGGTTCACAAACTGGTACTCGACCACTGAGCCACACCAGCCAGGGCCCACCTATTCCTTTAAATGGGACTGGTCCTGCTCCCTGGAAATGATTCACCATAGTTCTTGGATCTGAACTCATCCTTCCTTTTCTATAGGAAATGTCTCATGTTTTTGTTAGCCTGCATAGAAATTTGAGGGTCCAAAGACCTTTTTTGTGTGTGTTTATATGTAGTATAAATGGAGATATATGACGTACAGTCTTCTATGACATCTTTCTTTTACTAGTTCACCACCAGTATACGAGAGGTCTCAGTGCTCCATAACCTCATCACTCTTTCATATGGTTAAACTTCCAAAACATTGTCAATGTAAGGGTATAGAGTAATGTTTATTGTGGTTTTAACTTGCAATTCTCTGAGTGCCACAATCACCACACTATTGTCCATGTCCATGAATCCTCTTTCCTTGTTGTTTGATCCCTCCACACCCAGCCCAAAGCTGTCAGCCTGCTCTCTGTCTATGAGTCTGTGTCTGTTTTGCATCTTAGTTCAGTTTGTTCATTAGATTCCACATATGAGTGAAATCACGTGGTATTTTTCTTTCTCTGACTGGCTTATTTCACTTATTATGATGTTCTTTGGTCCATCCATACTGTCACAAAGGGCAAAATTTTGTTCTTAAGACCGATAGTATTCCATTGTGTAAATGTACTTTAGTTGCTAATCCATTCATCTACTAATGGCCACTTGGGCTGCTTCTAGATCTTGGCGATTGTAAATAACACTGCAGTGAACATAGAGGTGCTTGTGTTCTTTTGGATTAGTGTTTGGGGCTTCTTCAGATAAATTCCCAGAAGTGAAATTGCTGGGTCATAATGCAGATCTATTTTTAATTTTTGAGTTACTGCTTTCCATGGTGGCTGCACCAGTCTGCATTCCCACCAACAGTGTAAAAGGTTCCTCTTTCTCCACATCTTTGCTAGCACTTGTTTGTTGATTTACTGACGAGAGTCATTCTGACAGGTGTGAGGCATTACCTCATTGTCATTTTAATTTGCATTTCTCAGAAGGTTAGAGATGTGGAGCATCTTTTCATATGTCTGTGGGCCCTCTGTATGTCCTCTTTGGAGAAGTGTCTATTCAGGTCCTTACCCCATTTTTTAATTAGATTGTTTGTTTTTTTGATGTTGAGTTTTATAAGTTGTTTATAAATTTTGGATATTAACCCTTTATTAGATGTATCAGTAAATATGTTCTCTCATTCAGTGGATTGTCTTTTTATTTTGTTGATGGCTTATTTTGCTATGCAAAACCTTTTTAGTTTGATGTAGTCCCATTTGTTTATTTTTTCTTTTGTTTCCCTTGTCTGAAGAGTTATATCAGAAAATATATTGCTATGAGCAATGTCCAAGATTTTACTGCTTATATTTTCTCCCAGGATTTTTGTGGTTTGGGGTCTAACATTTAAGTCATTAATCCATTTTTCTGCACCTATCTGTCCAATTTTCCCAATATAGTTTATCGAGTGAACTATCTTTAGCCCGTTTTATGTGCTTGCTTCCTCTGTCAAATATTGATGGCTATAAAGTGTGGGATTATTTCTGGGCTCTCTATTCAGTTCCATTGATTTATGTGTCTGTTTTTATGCCAGTACCATGCTGTTTTGATTACTATGCCTTATAGTACAGTTTCATATTAGGTAGTATGATTTCTCCAACTTTGTTCTTGTTTCTCAAGATCACGGTTGCTATTTGGGTCTGTTTATAGCTCCATATAAATTTTTGAAATATTTGTTGTAGTTCTGTGAAATATATCATTGATATCTTAATAGGAATTGCACTGAATTTACGAGGTCTCTCCTGAAGTATTCCAGCCACATAATATGAAAATAGAGACATTTACTGAAGAAGATACAAGATACAAGAAACATTGTACACAGACAATGATGCCTCAGTCCCCTTCAAAGTAGGCACTGTGGAACCTCACACAGTTCTTCCAATTGCCATCAGCTACCCCATCATATTTTCCTGAATCTCATCGACAATCTGAAATCTCTTCCCTTTCAAAGGTGATTTTAGTTTTGGGAAAAGCCAGAAGTTGCAGGGCACCAAATTTGGGTTGTAGGGGGGCTGAATTGCCAGGTGCTTTGATGTTGTGCCAAAGAACTCTGCATGAGACATGATGCATGAGTGGGTGCTTTGTTGTGATGAAGCTGCCAATCACCAGTTGCCCATAGCTGTGGCCTTCTGAACCATCCAAATAGTTTGTGTGGAGGAATGTTCAAGCTTAACATGAAATTGGATGCAGATTTGTTGTTCTACTTGCTCAGTCATTTTGAATGCAGCAGCCACACAGTACACATGCTCAATAGCACGTGTACTGCACGTGCACGCTCAATAGCATCTGCTGCCCTCACTGACTAGCACAGTGAAGTCATCATTGTTCAGGCATGTGCATTCCAGTCCACTCTCCTTGGCTGCCAGGTTACATCGATGTTGGGCAAACCATACTTGTTATATTAACAATGCTAGACTTTTTTTGGACAGACATCGAATATATAGTTTGGGTAGTATGGACATTTTAATGATGCTAATTCTTCCTATCTATGAGCACAGTTTGTGCTTCCACTTATTTATATGTATTTTCTTCTATTTCCTTCTTCAATGTCTAATTTTCTGAATAGAAAATTATAGGTCTTTTAGATCCTTGGTTAGGTTAATTACTAGGTATTTTATTCTTTTTGAAGCAATTGTAAATGGGATTCTTTTCTTAATTTCCCCTTCTGATAGTTCATTATTGGTATACAAAAATGCAACTGATTTCTGGATATTAATTTTGTATCTTGCTACTTTACTGAATTCATGTATCAGTTTTAGTAGTTTCTTGGTAGAATCTTTACAGTTCTGTATTTACAGTATTATGTCATCTTCAAATAAAAACAGTTTTACTTCTTTCTCTCCAAAATGGATGACTTTTTTTTTCTTCTTGTCTGATTGCTGTGACTAGGACTTCCAGTACCATGTTGACTAAGAAAGGTGAACATGGACATCCCTGTCTTGTTTCTAGTCTTAAGAGGGAACACTTGTAGTTTTTGCCCATCAGGTATGATGTGGCCTTTATTATGTTTAGGTATGTTCCCTCTATTCCCACTTCGCTGAGAATTTTTTGTTATAAATAAGTGCTAGATTTTGTCAAATACTTTTTCTGCATCTATTGATATGATCATGTGGTTTTTATCCTTCATTTTGTTTATGTGGTGAATCATATATATTGATTTGTGAGTGTTGTGCCAACCTCACAAACCTGGATAAATCTCACTTGATCGTGGTGTATGGTCTTTTTGATGCGTTGCTGTATTTGGTTTGCTAATATTTTGTTGAGGGTTTTAGCATCTATGTTCATCAGGGATATTAGCCTGTAATTTCCTTTTTTGGTAGTGTCTTTATCTGGTTATGGAATTAGAATATGCTGGCCTCATAAAATGAGCTTGGGAACCTTCCCTCCCCTTGAATTTTTTGAAATAGTTTGAGAGGGAGAAGTATTAGTTTTTCTCAAAATGTTTGCTAAAATTCACCAGTGAAGCCATCTGGTCCACTTTGGGAGTTTTTTGATTACTGCTTCAGTTTCACTACGTACAATCTGTTTACTCAGATTCTCTGATTCTTCCTGATTTAGTTTTGGGAGATTGTATGTTTCTAGGAATTTATCCATTTTATCCATATTGTTTAATGTGTTAGCATATGATTGTTCATAATATTTTCTTACAATCCTTCGTATTCATTTGGTATCAGTTGTTATTTCTCCTCCTTCATTTCTTATTTTATTTATTTGGGTCCTCTCTCTTTTTTTCTTGATAAGTCTGGTTCAAGTTTTGTCAATATGGTTTATGTTTTCAGAGAACCAGCTCTTGGACTCATTGACCTTTTGTGTCATTTTTATAGACTCTATTTTATTTATTTCTGCTCTGATCTTTATTATTTCCTCCCTTCTACTCCATTTTGGGCTTTGTTTTTATTTTTCAAGTTTTTTAAAGTGTAAAGTTAGATTGTTTACTTGAGCTTTTTCTTGTTTTTTTGAGATAGGGTTATAATGGTATGAAGTTCCCTCTTAGGATTGCTTTCCCAGTGTCCCATAGATTTTGGATTGTTGTGTCATCACTTTCATTGTTTCAAGGTATCTTTTGATTTCTTCCTTGATCTCATTGTTGACCCATTGATTATTTAATAACATGTTATTTAGCTTCTATGTCTCTGTGTATTTTTTGGTGTTCCTCTTGTGACTGGTTTCTAGTTTCATAGCATTGTGTTCACAGAAGAAGCCTGATATGATTTCAGTCTTCTTAAATTTATTTAGACTTGTTTTTGTTCTAACATGCTGTCTGTCCTAGAAATCTTTCCATGTGCACTTGGAAAGAACATATATTCTGTGGCTTTTGGGTGAAATGTTCTGAAGATAACAATTAAATCCATTTGATCTAGTATGTCACTTAAGGTCACTGTCTCTTCTTGAGTTTTTGTCTGGAAGATCTATCTATTGAAGTCAATAGGGTGTTAAAATCCCCTCCTCTGATTGTATTTCTGTTGACCTCTTCATTTATGTCCATCAAGATTTGTTTTATATATTTAGGTGCTCCTATGTTGTATGTGTAAATGTTTACTAGCATTATATCCTCTTGTTGAATTGTTCCCTTTATCATTATGTAGTGTCCTTCTTTGTCTCTTACTGTGGTGTTGGTTTTAAAGACTATTTTGCTAATTGTAAGTACTGCTACCTTAGTTTTTTTCCATTTGCATTAGCATGAAATATCTTTTCCCACCCCTTCACTTTTAGTTTGTGTGTATCTTTCAATCTGAGGTGGGTCTCTTGGAGATACGAAATATATGTGTCTTGTTTTCTTATCCATTCAGCTACCCTATGCATATGTCTTTTGATTGGAGCATTTAAGCCATTTACATTTAAAGTGATTATTGATAGATATGTTTTTATTGCCATTTTATTTTTTAACTATTTTCCTCTGTTTTTTTCTTTTTCTTCTTCTTCTTGTTAAAGCAAGTCCTTTAACATTCGTTGCAGTACTGGTTTGGTGTTAACAAACTCCTTTAGCTTTTTCTTATCTGAGAAGGTCTTTATTTCTCCTTCAATTTTACACGATAGCCTTGATGGGTAAAGTAGCCTTTGGTGTAGTATCTTCCTCTTGTTTCTTTTAAAAGAAATGCTTACTTACCCTGATATCATAAATACATTCTTTATATTTTGTAAAGGTTTCATAGTTTTGATTTTCGTGTTGAAATCATTAATGAATAAATGTGATGAGAGTTAAGAATCAATTTTCATTTGTGTGATATAGATAACCTGTTTTACCTGCCTCATATATTGTATGTCCTTTCAACCCTATATGCAATGTCAGTTCTGCCCTAAATCAGGTTTCTGTATATTCATGGATCTCTTTCTGAGTTCCCTATTCTATTAGCTTTCTGTGACCAATACTACATTGTTCTCTGTGATCAATATCACATTGCTTAAGTGACTGTATGTTTAAAATAAACCCTGGTCTGGTACGGCAAGTCCACCAGCCTGCTTCTTCAGAACTGCCCTGACTAAATCTTCTTGACCCTTTTTGTTTTCATACAAATTTAGAATCAGCCTGTCAGGTTCCATAAAAATGAAATGAAACAAAACAAACAATCCCTCATTCATATTTTGATTGGAATTAAAGACTTTGCTACATTTTCACTGTCACTTACTCTCATGTCCTCATTTCCTTCCTCACCCCACTTGGATTCTGTGTATAATCACTTCCTTGCAAATACCCTTAACTCTGCTGTCACTCTTTCTCATTTTTATACTTTTGCCACATAATTGCTTACTCTTTGCCAGTACCAAATCAGCTAAAATTGCTGGAGAAAAACAAATAACTATACTGAGTGGTTTCCTTTAAAAACTGATGACCGCAAGTCTCAAATAGGCACTCAAAGCTGTTCAGAATTACCTCTATCTTACTTTTCTCTCTTCTCAAGCCTCTATTCCTTTCTTTCCTTTTTTTGTTCTCAGCTGATAATCTTACCTCAAACTTCATTGAAAAAGTCAGACCAATGAGTAGAAACTCCTTTATTATCCCATCTTCAAATCTGTCTACTCCATCAGTCCTGGCTTCTGCCCTGTCTGTTGTTACTACGAAACTCATCACCCCTGTCAAAGGCCAGCTCCTTCCTTGTGTTCTGGATCTCACCCTTCTAATGTTTTCAAGATGCCTCCTTTTGCATTCTATCTCTTCTACATCATCAAATTTTCACTTTCCACTGACTAAGTCCCATCAGCATAAAAACAGGCTTTATTGTCAAACTAACAAATTAGCATAACCTCTTAGATCTCCTTTTAACTAATAAGGCAATATAATATAATGGTTATGAATATAAACTCTGATGTCAGATTTCCTGAGTTCATATTTCATGACCCTGGGCAGACTATCCTGTCCAGTGCAACAATCACATGTGGTTACTTACCTTTATGTTTATATTAATTAAAACTAAATATAATTAAAAATTTAGTTTCTTGTATAACCAGTGTGGAAAACAGTATGGAATTTTCTCAGAAAACTAAAAATGGATCTGCCTTTTGACCCAGCAATTCCACTGCTAGGACTATATCCTAAGAATCCTAAAACACCAATCCAAAAGAACCTTTGCACCCCAATGTTCATAGCAGCACAATTTACAATAGCTAAGTGCTGGAAGCAACCTAGATGCCCATCAGTAAATGAATGGATCAAAAAACTATGGTACATTTACACAATGGAATTCCGTGCAGCAGAAAGAAAGAAGGAGCTCCTACCCTGTGCAACATCATGGATGCAACTGGAAAGCATTATGCTAAGTGAAATAAGCCAGGCAGTGAAAGATAAATACCATATGATCTCACCTTTAACAGGAACCTAAACAACAGAACAAAGAAACAAGCAAAATATAGTCAAAGACACTGATATAGAGGACAGCTGGAAAGTGACCAGAGGAGAGAGAAGAGGGAGTTTCAGGGGAAAACGGGAAGGCTTTACAGGAACAAAGTTAAAAGACACATGGACGAAAACTAGGGGGAGGGTGGTAAGGGGAGGGAAGTAGGGAGGGAGGGGTGGGTGGGCTGGATTGGGAGTAAAGGGGAGAAAACTGTACTTGAACAATGATTAAAATAAAAATTAAAATAAAAAAAAATTAGTTTCTCTACCATACTGATGGTGTGGTTAAACAAGTGTTCCATCATTGCAGAGGGTTCTGCTGTGTTCAAGTGTTCTAGAATAGTTCATTCTTCCCTTCTTTCTTTAAAAAATTAATTTATAAAAATTTATTAATTTGTAAAAATATTTACAAATTTTTTTACAAAATTTAACTTATTTTCCCAGATTTGTTAAGATATGATTGGTATATAACATTGTGCAAGTTGAAGAGTGTAAGGAGTACCACGTGCAGATTTGATACTCTTCTGTATTGCAGAATGACTACTGCAGTGTTACATCTTACATCCACATGTCACACACCATTTTTGCCATGTGTAATGTCCACTTTTTTGCCCAAATTTTTGAGGGAAAAATAAGAATGTGCATTATATATGGGTGTAATGATTACATACCATGGGTGTAATAATGGTTATAATAATCCTGTGTATAATGCACACAAAATGTGAATGTGCATTACATATGGGAGCACATTATACACAGCAAAATATAAGTAATCACTATTTGTTTATTGTGGTGAGGGCATTTATGATTACCTTTCTAACTATATTCTCTCACACTACCATTTTTATTATAGCACTTATCACCACCCGATATATTTTACATTCACTTACTTGTTCATTTCCCCCTATCTTTTCCTATCAGAATGCAGGCTCCATGGAAGCAGGTTCTGCTTCACCATTTTATTCTCAGTACCTAGAACAGTGCCTGGCTTTACTGAGTTGAATAAATATTTATTCAGTAATGGTTGATCAGACATTAAAAAGCTTTGGGCAGATTTGAGTAAAGTTTCCCTAGTTATAGGTACTCATTTTTACATTGTTTGTGGATATTAGCTGTGGCATATTGAGTGAGGGATGTAGTAGTTACTAATATTTAAAGGTTGGTGGACTTTAAGAAAAAGCAACTATACCGAAGCTGGGAGACTGGGTCCTGGTCATGATGCTGTGTCAGCTGTGGGGTATTAAGAACTAGCCTAGGCCTTCTTAGAATATTTGAAAGTTTAGACATTAGAGAACACATGTGAACCATTGTTGAGGAATTAAAGACTTTACGTGTGGGTTTAATTGCTTTGTAAGTGGGCTGCCTCACATTCTTGAGAATTTTCATTGCCGTATTGCCTACGACAGCAAACAATTGGAAACAACTTAAATGTTCAGTAATATGGGAATGAATAAATAAACACATTATGGTACAATCATACGATGGAGCATCATGGAGCAGTAAAATGACTAAACCAAATCTCGAGTTATCAGTGTGAATAGCTCTCAAAATCTAATAATGAGTTGAAAAGAGCAATTTTTAGATAGATAAACATAGTATAAAAATGTATAGAAACTTAGAAAACCCAAAGGTAGCATCTATGGCCACTCATATGAGTAGTTAAAGTATTAAAACATTGGCCATGAGGACACATCTGAATGATACTTCTAGGGCAAGGGGATGAGAAATGGGGTCAGAGAGAGGAAATGTGATCAAGAAGTAACTTTGATAGTGTCTGCAGAGTTTTATTCCTTTAAAAACTTGGAAGTCAACATGACAATATATTAACATTTTAAAAATCAGGGTATTTGTTGTTATTCTCTAGAGTTTGCTATATAGTATTTGAAACATTTTATAGTTAAAAAACAAAAACAACATTAAGTTGCATCTATATCAAGTTCATGCCACATTTATTCCACAGTATTTCTTGAGAACCAACTGTGAGTGTTTGTGTGTGTGTGTGTCATGCATGCTGGGTGTTCAGGATTATAGAGAAGTCATGTAAACATGAGTTTTGCCCCCCAGAAGTCTGCTGCTTTCTTAGTTGAAGTAATAGAACTCCTTACATGAAGCAGTTAAGTTGTAGAAGTTAGCATATAATTATGTATCAAAACAAGGACTATAAGCTTGGAAATCAGAGTCCCTGGAGCAGCTGGAGATGATATACTGGAGGAGGGATAACTTGAAGAGCAAATCTGGATAGAATGAAGGGAGGTTAAGTACCTTCCAGCCTGGGGAAGTATCATATGTCCAGCTTTGAAAAAGATCAGTAAATACCACGCTGGAGAAATGAACTTTTTTTTAAAGGAAAAGTGAATGGATAATATTAAAGGTACTCTGAACCCTGGACAGGTAGCTCAATTGGTTGGAGCATCATCATGCGCACCAGAAGGTTGTAGGCTTGTTTCCCAGTCAGGTGTATAGTGGAGGCAACTGATTGCTTCTCTCTCTCCCCCTTCCTCTCTAAAATCACTAAACATGTCCTCAGGTGAGGTTTAAAAAAATGGTACTCTTGAGATACATTAATGCCATGTCTAGGAATTTAAACCTTATTCATTAGTTAAGTGATGAACCATTGACCACTCTGATGAAATGGAGTGACATGGTTGATTTGATCTCTTTAAATGTTAATATGACTGGTGCGCAAGGTAGACTGAAATAGGGAAGAGTAGAAACAGGGAATTCCACTAGGAGGTTGTTTCTACAATCTAGCAGTTAGCACGGGAGGGCCTCAGGTGAGTTGGTAGTAATGGAGATGGAGAAAGGAAAGAATATCTAATATCTTCCAGCAGGATAGGTATTACATTACTGATCACATTTTACAAAGGCACAGAGAGGTATGTGTTTTATTCTGCTTGGGCTACCATAACAAAATAATACAATAGACTAGATTGCTCAAAGAACAGAAAAGTATTTCTCACAATTCTGGGGGCTGGGAAATCCACGATGAAGGTGATGACAGGGTAGGTTTCATTCTGAAGCCTTCTCTTGGCTCATAGGCAGCCACCACCTCACTGTGTGCTCACATGACAACAGCTCTCTGGAGCTTCTCATTTTAAGGGTGCCAATCCCTTCGTGACCTCCTCTAACCTTAATCCTCTCCCAAGCCCTCATCTCCAAATATCATCATCCTAGGGGTTAGGGCTTCAGCATATAAATGTTTTAAGGAACACAAACACACAAACGGTTAGTCTATAAAATCATTTGTCCAAAGTTCTCATAGATATTGAGAGCCAGAACCTGCAATCAAATCTAGGTCTTTTTTTTGTCCCTGACCTGGGTAGAGTGGCCCCTGATTCGGTGGTGCTTGTCTCATATCAGTCAGGGACAAAATAACTCCTTGCTTATCCCAGCCTGACTTTTGATCTGTGCTCATGCTGGTTCATGCCCAGGATACATGGAGAAAAAATCTAGTTATTTTTTAATCCAAAGTTTATGTTGACATTTAGAAAAATTGAGAAGATGACAGAAAAGGATAAAAGAACAATGAACTTTTGGTTGCCAGTAAAGTGTTTGGTGGAAACGGGAAACTTGCGAGGGTAAGCTAGTTTGGTGGAGAACAAAACAAGTTCACTGCGGGAGAGAGAAGCTGGCGTCGGTGGTGGGCCAGCTCAGGGCAGATGGTTTCTAGACTGGTGAAGTCTGGTGGATTACTGGAAGCATTCACATCTGAAGCGTGGAAAGTCATTTGCACAGAGGTCGTAATTAAAGTCTGAAGACAGCAGTTTCCATAAGAATGAGTACAAATAGAGAGCAGATGGACATGGTGCTCTAAAAATGTGCTGACAGGGCAGATATTTCATATTGAGTATCTTACCACAATTTAATGAGAGAGAGAGAGAGAGGGAGACACTATGAGTGAATATGAGTGTGTCTTTAGGAGTACCCCGACTTGTGCCTTTTCACCTGAAATAGAAGAACCAACAAGGAAAGCCATAGAGGAGCAATTAGAGGAGAAAAACTTCTTGAGTTTGTTTGTTTTTTTGCCACTGGATCCTGTTCATGGAGGCGGGTTTTAGGAAGAAGGGGTAGTTAAATATGTCAAATACAATAGTGTTGACTAAAGAGGATGACAGCTGGTACTCAATGGTTGTAATCTGTGATTCAATGAAAAAACCATAGGGTTAAAAAGATCTTTTAGAAACTGTAGTTTGCAGACTCTTAGAGTTCACAGACTTGTAATATTTCAAAAAATATTTAAGGGAGCTTAATATTTTTTAAAAGGCCATTCAAAACACCACAATCTCTTATCAATCTCATTTTCATACAAGAAAAAATCCCTTTTAACATAAATTTAGGGGGCCATAATTATAGGGTAAAAGGATGGTTTATTCTAAGGGCAGTACTTGTGACCAACCATGGATGAAAGTAGAACTGAGAACTTGTACTTGGGAACCCCTGGAACAGTATATATGGTGTCTCCTCTAACTAACACTCCTGGTAAATCTGGCATGTTCTTGTTTTTTTACACCAATTTTTGTCTATAAAACATAAAAGAGGAGGTTTCAGGAAGTTTAGTAGATCCTTATACACATAATGGAAACAGACTAAAATTCACCAAGTGGTGAGGGGATGCTTGGGGAATATTCTTCCCAGTGAGAGCAGCACTCAGGATCAAGGAAAAAAATAGATTGTAGAATTAATAATATTTGCTCCATGAAATTGTAGTTGAATTTTCATGCATGGCTAGGAGGAAAACCATGGATTATTCATTCCTTGAAATTTCAAGGTATATTCAGTTCCCAAAAGGAATCCATGAGCCTGAACATTCTCCAGATTCAATTATCCCTGTTTTGGTGAAGACAACTGTTAGTTGATGAAGTCGATGAAGCGGCTCCTGAAATATTGTAAGTTTCCACCTTCTGTCTGCTTGCCCCAACCAAAACTGAATATCGGAAGCTTGACTTGATCAACAGAGCCGTATGAACTGGATGAACTCAGAACTGGGCAGACCTCAAGGATTGGGGCCAGCCTGGAGCCAGATCAGTAGTAAAAGGCACTAAACTATGCTGTGATCACTCAAAGTTTATTATACAAAACCATTTTTCTGCTGGTTTAAAAAAGGAAGAATAAGGGACTAATTATGCAGGCTCAAATAATAACAAAAATGTATTATTCATTAAAACCTGTCTTGATTTTTAAGAATAAATAGCTCTTAGGCAGACACTGAAATTAACGGATTTAAGTGCCAAAAAGATAAAAATTGCCCACTCACTCACCACAAAATAGTATTCCTCATCTATAACATATGTTTCTGTTGGTTCTGCAATTATATTTGGTAGTTATTTTTTAACCAACTGTTTTCTTAGTTTTGAAAATACTGTCATTGGTCAAATTTCCTTATTGGTGTGATCTACAAGAACTGGATATCTCTAAGTTCCAGGAAAAAAAGATTTTACAGGCCAAAACAAGACTGATGATGCTAATGAGAGCACCAACTTGAAAACATGTCCCAAGAAAGTACTCTTTCTCATCAAAAGATCTCTAAGGAAAAACCCAACTACAGCACTTAAAACATATAAGGCACTACTTAATATATTCTCTTTTTATTGTGCAATATAAAGTATATATAGAAAAGTACACACAACACATATGTACAGCTTAATGTGTAATTATGTCAACCACCCAGGTGACCATCATTCAGATGAAGGAACTGAATGTTGCTGCCACAAAGAAGTTCCTGTGTCCTTCCTCCTGATCACATCCCCATCATCCTATCTAGAGATAACAGATATCTTAAATTTTTAAATAATAATTACTTGTTTTTTAAAAAAGTTACACTGCCACTGTATGCATCCCTAAAAATAGAATTCAGTTTTGTTGCTTGTTGAATATCTATCTCTGGTTGCTTTTAAGATTTTCTTTTTTGCCTTTGGTTCTCAGAAGCTTTGCAAAGATGTATCTTGGGGTTGGTTGCACGTCCTGAATCTTCTGTTGGTTTGGAAAAGTCTCAGCCATTATCTCTTCAAATGTTACTCCTGGCCCATTCTCTCCTTCCCCTTGCTCTGAGCTGTAATGATAGTTTCTGCAGGACTAGTTCTTCCCTGCCCCATAGATAAAATCACAGGTAATTTCCTGTCTTTTCTAGTAATTTTCAGGTAATGAAAAGTCCTGTGGTCACTTTAAATTTTATTTATTTATTTATTTATAGAGAAAGGGCAAGGGAGGGAGAAAGAGAGGGAGAGAAACATCGATGCAAGAGAGAAAGATCAATTTGCTGCTTCTTGCATGTGCCCCAGTCAGGATAGAATCTGCAATCCAGGCCTGTGCCCCTACTGGGAATCGAACCAGCAACCTTTAGCTTTGTGGAACAATGCCCAACCAACTGAGCCACACAGGTCAGGGCTCCTGTGGTCACTTTGGGCCCTCAGATAGTTTCGTAATTAAAATGTCCACATAATAAAAAATGGTCATATAATAGTAAAAGATTCTAACTTCTTTTAAAAAATTCACCCACAGTTCTGTTGAGATATAACTTATATGCTATATAATTCACTCACTGTACACATGCAATTTGATGATATTTAGCACGTTTAAGCAGCTGTGAGACCATTAACATAACCCAGTTTCAGGGCATTTCCATCACCTCAGAAAGTGCCCTCGAACCCATTTGCACACAGTCCTCACTCCTACCTCCAGTCCCAGGAAACCACTCATCTGCTTTGTGTCTCTTTTTTGTCTTTTCCAGAAATTTTATATAAATGGAGTTACCAAAAATGAAATATGTGGTCTTCTGTGTCTGGCTTCTTTCACTCAACACAATGTTTTTGAGGCTCATCCATGTTTTTCCATTATCAGTATAAAAATCAACAATTGGTTCCTTTATATTGCTGAATAGCATCCTATTGTACGCCATATTGTGTTCATTCACTCATCAGTTCATGGATATTTGAATCATTTCAAGTTTGGGGCTATTCTGAATAAGTTGCTACGGTCACTGTGAAACAGTCTTTGTGGAAGGGTGGTTCTGTTCCTCTCGGGTAGTAGTATTGCTGGCTGATACGGCGAGTGTGTGCTGGACTTGGTAAGAAACTGTCAAGCTGTTTTCCAAAGCTGCTGTACCGTCTTGCATGCCTACCAGCAATGGAGGAGCATTCTCCTCATCCTTGCTGAAAATTGTTACCATCTCCTTTATAGCCATTCTAGTGGGTGAGTAACAGTACTTCGCTGTGGTTTTAATTTTTATTTTTTCTAATGACAAATGATGCCGAGCATCTTTGATATACTTTTTAGCTGTTCATATATCTTGCTGATTTGATAATTGGGTTCATTTTCTTATTGTATTGTAAACACATCATATTGGTTACACATCCTTTATTTTTAAGTATATTTTATCGATTATGCTATTACAGTTGTCCCAATTTTTTTCTCCCCTTTATCCCCCTCTGTGCTGCAACTGCCCACCCTCCAGTATTCCCCACCTCCTTAGTTCATGTCCATGGGTCACACATAATTTCTTCGGCATCTCAATTTCCTATATTATTCTTAACCTCCCCTTGTCTATTTTATGCCTACCAATTATGCTTCTTATTCCCTGTACCTTTTCCCCCATTCTCCCGCTGATAACCCTCCATGTGATCTCCATTTCCATGATTCTGTTCCTGTTCTAGTTGTTTGCTTAGCTTTAGTTTTTGTTTTTTAGGTTCAGTTGTTGATTATTGAGATACAGGATTTACAGACATTTTTCCCTCAATCTTTTTATTTTCTTAATGGTATCTTTTGAAGAATGAGTATTTATAATTTTGATAAAGTCCAACTTATTTTTTTCCTTCATGGATCATGCTTTTGGTGTCACATCTATGAAACTGGGATTAACCCACACATGAACCCTCCCTGCTGCATTGAAAGGACACTTACTGAGAAAGAGCGGGTTGTTCCTAAATCAGAAGAGGAGGTTGCACAGAAGAAATAGAAATCCCAAAAGAGAAACTGAGGAAACAGACCTATGTCCTGGGAGTAAATTCAATGTAAAATAAATACTAATAAATGTAAAACACTGCTACCAACAACAGCTGATGACTGTCATTTATTGAATGCTTGTTTTATGCCAGGCTCTATACTAAATATGATCTCATGTATAAAGCAGGGATAATCATTATGAATTTGTGGGCCAGTGATGTGGCAAAAGATAATGTATACAAAGCACCCTGTATATTACCTGGTCCATAGTACATGCTCAGAATCAGAAGTTGTAATTACTAGTTGTCACAATCAGATAAAGATTTGGACATGTTTTGTAAACTGTTATACTCTATAGTACTACTTTGTACTTTTTGGAACCTTAATAGTCACTGTGATATATTGTCCTATTTTAGTTTTTTTAAATCCCCACCAGAGGATATGTTTATTGATTTTAGAAAGAGGGGAAGGAGATGAGAGAGAGAGAGAGAGAGAGAGAGAGAGAGAGAGAGAGGGAGAGAGAGAGAGAGAAACATGGCTGTGAGAGAGAAACATCAATTGTTTGCCTCCCCTACTTGCCCTGTTTGGAATCGAGCCCTCAACCCTTTGGTGTATGGGGTGACACTCCAACCAACTGAGGCACACTGCCAGGGCTGTGTTATTTAAATCCTAAGAATCTTGCTCATAAATAAAGTACTTGAATTTCTATCTTTTCTGCCATTCAAAGAAAATAACCACTGCTCTTTTCAAAACAGCTTTATTAAGATATGATTTACATACCACATAATTTACCCATTTTAAAGTGTACAATTCAATGGCTTTTAATATATTCACAGTGTTGTGCACCCATCAGCACTTCAATTTTAGAGCATTTTCATCACCCCCAAAAGAAACTCTATTCAAGAATAGACTCTCCATTACTGGCTGCTCCAACTTCCCCTACTCAATAACTAATCCACTTTCTGTCTTTACAGGTTTTGCCTGTTTGGGATATTTCATATGAGTAGACTCATAAAATTTGTGATTTTTTTTACTTTTATTTATTTTTATTTTTAATCATTTTTAATTGTTCTTCTATTACAGTTGTCCCAATTTTCCCCCCTTTGCCTTCCTCTGCTCATCTCACCCCACTTCCACAGTCACTTCCCACACCGTAGTCATGTCTGTGGGTCATTCATACATGGTCTTTGTCTAGTCCCTTCCCCTTCTTTCCACCATTCTCCCCTCCCACTCCCCTCTGGTCACTGTCAATCTATTCCATGTTCCCATGTCTGCAGTTCTGTTTTGTTCATTAGTTTATTGTTCATCAGATTCCTCTTATAGGTGAGATCATATGGTGTTTGTCTTTCACCAGCTGGCTTACTTCACTTAGCATAATGCTCTCCAGTTCCATCCATGCCATCACGAAGGGTAGGAGCTCCTTCTTTCTTTCTGCTGCACAGTATTCCATTGTGTAAATGTACCATAGTTTTTTGATCTACTCATTTACTGATTGGCACTTAGGCTGTTTCCAGCACTTGGCCATTGTAAATAGCACTGCTATTAGGGGTGCATACCAAAATATATAAAGAACTTATATGACTTAACAATAGGAAGACAAACAATCCAATTAAAAAATAGGCAAAGAACCTGAATAGACACTTCTCCAATGAGGACAAACACATAATCTTATGAAAAGATGCTCAATATCACTAGCCATCAGGGAGATGCAAATTAAAACCACAATGAGATATCACCTTACACCTGTCAGAATGGCTTTCATTAATAAATCAACAAACAAGTGCTGATGACATTGTGGAGAGAAGAGAACCCTAATGCACTGTTGGTGAGAATGCATACTGGTGCAGCCACTGTGGAAAATGGTATGGAATTTCTTCAAAAAACTAAAAATGGATCTGCCTTTTGACCCAGCGGTTCTCCTGCTGGGACTATACCCTAAGAATCCTGACTTACCAATTCAATATGTGATTTTTGTGACTGGCTTCTCTTAAAGAAAACCAGAACCAGACAGTAGTTAGAATGATAAAAAAATACCTTGTATTCAGGAACCATTTCAATAAGGAAAAGAGGCCTTCATATAGAATGGGTCTTAATTTTGAATGCAGTATGGGCAAATGGAGATTTATAGCTGAGGAGCAGGTTGTGGTAGTTGAGGAAGGGGGTGGACTTGGTGGATGGAAAATTACTAGTAGAAAACATCAAGGGTGGAAGAATTTCTCTCTAACTGGAACTAACTAGATTCTTGCTGAATGCAGACCAGGGGAACCAGGTATCCCCTGGGAGATGATGGGGGATAGGGAATTTGATCAGATAATGAGGGTGATCAGATATTGGGTGGGGGTTTTTGCAAAAATGACTTAGCACAGTTCTTTCTAAAATTGGGCTTTGCAGGCCTGAGGACAAGGCCCAAGGATGAGGTGTGGTTGTATTCTAATAAAAGTGTATTTACAAAAACAGGCATTGGACTGAATTTGGCCCATGGGCTCTGATTTGCAGATCTCCAATGTGGAAGAAAGGGGAGATTCTTGGGAAGACCTATTTTTATAGTAACTCTGAAAAAGGACAAAAAAGGATGATTTTTATTTTTCTTACACAGAAGTTTTACGACTAGGGTTGGCTTCTTATTACCCTGGGTGGATCATCTGATTGATTTTGCAGAGGTTATTTATGTCTTTCCTTTTTAAATTTTATTTTATTTTAATTAATTTATTTTTTGTTACTAGAAAAGCACCTTTGAAGCATTTAAATCTAAGTCAAAGAATTTCAGAATTTCACATTTAGGAACAATTTTCATTATTGCCTACTTTTCTTTAAAGTCTGAGATCACAAAACTATTTCATTAATTTAATCAATTGCTTTTTTAATCCTCACCTGAGTACATTTTTTTTGTTTGTTTTTGTTGCTTTAGAGAGAAAGGAAGGCAGGGAGAGAAACAGTAATGTGAGAGGAGCATTGATTGGTTGCCTCCATGGCAAAACTGAGGATTGTGGTTGCCCTGACCTGGAACTTGGGATCAGGGATTGAATCCACATCCCAGGCATGTGCCCTGACTGGGAATGGAACCTGCAACGTTTCCACTATGGGAAAATACTCCAACCAACTGAGCCACCCATCCAGGGCATCAATTGTTTTTGATGGGTTTAAATTTCATGTTTTTTTCTTATTTCTGTTACACTGAAATGGCCCATAAAATGATACTAGTCATTGACAGACATAATGGGACAGCCAACTAGGGGAAAAGTCTTTCATGCTTTATTTCCATGTCTAGATTACTACAGCTGTTGTTTTTAAAAATACTCTTTAAGAAGCTTAACTGAATCAAAATCAAGAGAAAAGCAGAAGAATGAAGTGAATAACCTTTTTGGTTAAGAGGCTTGGCTGGGACATGGGTTTGAAAAAGTGCTGAATCTCTGTGATCTTCCCTAGAATCCTTCCTAGCTAGACATCCCAGTAAATTCCCCTTGAGTTTGAACTAATCTGGATGCATTTCTACCACTTGCAGCTTAAAGAGTCTTAGGTGATGCAAAGGACTTCATATTGGCATTGAGGTCTGAAGAGTAATGGCTGTATACTAGGTGACTAAGGGAGGCACCAGAGCCCAGGCAGAGGAAAGAGCAGGTGCCAAGGTACATTGCATGGGAGTATGTGAGAAAATTGTGTGTTCTGGGAATGGCAAGGACTTGATTGTTGCTGGAGACTAAAGGAGAAAGGGATAGATGTTGGAGATAAGGCTGGACAGGCAGACCAAATCATGAAGGGCCTTACATGCCCTCCTAAGGTGTTTAGATTTTATTCTGTAGGCTATAAGGAGCTGTTAAGGAGCAAGGGAGAAAGATGGGAAGATTTGTGGGCTAGGACGTTTGTTGTAATGTTGGATTAAAGGAATTAGAATGGAGGCAAGGACACCAGGTGAAGGGCAGTTGCAGTTGTCCGAGTGAGAGGTGATGGAAGCCTGAGCAAGGACACTGCTGGTGGGAATGGAGAAAAGGGGAAACATGGGAAAGATATCGAGGAGGACAAATGGTGACAGCATGCCTGGGTGTGGAGAATAAGAGAGCAGGGAGGAATCTGGATGACTCCCAGGTTTCTGGCTTGGACCTCTGTATGGATGAAGGTGCTAACCGTCAAGAAAAGAGATAAGGTAGGTATGTACGTGGAGGGGTAGATGTTGGGAGGGAAGACACTGGGGAGAAAGATGAGAGGCTTAATTTTGGATATGTTGAGATAGAGGTGCATGGGGGTTTTCAGTTGGATCATGCAGGAGGCAGTTGGATAATCAGATATAAATCGTGGTTGGTGAAGAGAGTGCTCAGAGAGAGTCTGTGTGGTGAGAAAGGAAGAGATACTGACCCCTGAGGACACAGCCATTTAAACTGTGATCAGAAAGAGCAGTCAGAGAGGAAAGAGGAATAACCGTGGGGATGTAATCACCAAAATCAAGGAGTGAAATAATTCTAAGAAGGATAGAGAAGTTAAAGGTGTCTGATATTCAATAGAAGTCAATCTCTATGAGAGCTGAGAAGAGTGCATTGAATTTGGTCGCTAATGGATAACTGGTGAACGGTGCAGAAAACAGTTCCAGGAGGCTGCTTGAAGGAGAGGCCCAGGCTGCAGAGCTCCAAAGAGGAGAGGATAAGAGGACCTCTAGCTGGCCATGTTAGGTCACTCGTCTGTGTGTTTCATTGTGAAGAACAAGAGAAGAAATGGCCTACAAGTGGGGCGAACACAGGCCTGGGAATGGTAGTTGTCTTTCACTCATGGAAAAGACAAAGCCCGTTCGTGTGCTTTGGAGACCGTAACTGAACAAGGGAAGGATGATGGTAGAGGAGAGAGAAGGAATATGGCACAATGACCAGAAGGAGGTTATGGGGGATGGGACCCAGGAACAGGTCAGTGAATGAGTAAATGGATGAGGTAATTGCCTTGGTACTGGTGTCTTTTATTTTTGTTTTTGTTTTTCTATTTTTAAAAGAGGTAAAATACACATTACATAAAATGTGCTATCATAATCATTTCAAGTGTATAGTTCATTGGCATTAAATATATAACGTTGTACAACTTTTCATTTTGTGAAACAGAAGCTGTATGTCCTTTGAACAATACCTCCCCCTTCTCCCTTCTCCAAGCCCTTGACAGCCATCATTCACTTTCTATCATTTTGAGTACTCCAAGTGTCTCATGTAAGTAGAATCATTTCAGTATTTGTCTTTTTCTTATTTCCCTAATGATTTGTACATTTCCCTAATGATTAGTGACATTGAGCATGTTTTCATGTGCTAATTGGCTATTTATATATATTCTTTGGAGAAATGTTTATTCAAGTGTCTTGCCCATTTTTGAATTGGATTTTGTTATTGAATTTTATGTGTTCACAGTAATTCTGACTCAGAATTAATGTTAATTCTAAATGTTAATCCCTTAACAGATATATGATTTGCAAATATTTTCTTCCATTCTGTGTGTTGCCTTTTTTTTTTTGATGTACAACATTCAAATATTTTCGTGATGTTCAATTTGTTCTTTTTTTTTGTTGCTTGTGCCTTTGATATTATATCCAAGAAATCATTGCCAATCCAATGTCATGAAGTTTTGCCCTATGTTTTCTTCTAAAATGTTTATAATTTTAGATCTCAGATAGGTCTTGATCCATTTTGGGTTAATTTTTGTATATGGTGTTTGGTAAACTTCATTTTTCTGCATGTTGATATCCAGTTTTATCAGTACTGCTTGTTGAAAAGAATGTCCTTTTTCCATTAAATGATTTTTGCACCCTTGTCAAAATCCATTTCTTCATAAATTTATATAATTGTTTATCTTCTTGCTGTATTGAAACTTTTATTATTATTTAATGTCCTTCTTATCTCTTGTAAGAAGTTTTTACATTTAAAGTCTATTTTGTCTGATATTTGTACACCCAGTCCTGTTCTCTTTTGGACACCAGTTGCATGGAATATCTTTCTCTATTTTTTCACCTTCAATCTATTTTTATCAGGTCCCAAGTGAGTCTCTTGTAGACAGCATGCAGTTGGATCATGTATTTTCATCTATTCTGACATTCTCTGCCTTTTGATTGGAGAGTTTAACCCCTTTGAAAGTAATTCCTAACAAGGAGAGACGTACTCTTATCATTTTGCTGTTTATTTTCTATATGCCTAGAGCTTTTTTGTCCCTCATTTCATGCATTCCATCTCCTTTTGTGTTTAGTTGATTTATTTTTGTAATGAAATGTTTAAATTCCTTTTACTTTTGTGTATATTTTATAGTTACTTTCTTTGTGTTTTCCACGGGGCCTGCATTTACCCTCCTGAAGTTCTAACACTCCCATTTGAGTTTATACCGCTTCCCTTGCATCACATCCGCAAACGCTGCCCCTGTGTAGCTCCGCCCCACTCCTTTCGGTTGCTGATGTCACGAAATTACATCTTTATACACTGTGCCCAAAACAAAAATTAATGCTCCTTTTAAATACATTAGTCTTTAAAAATATGTAGGAAACAAAATGTGGAGCTGCAAAACAAAATTACAATAATACTAGCTTTTAGAAAAGTAATTTTAAAAAAATGTATTAGTCTCTTAAAACATTTTGGAAAGAAAAAATAGAGTTACCAAAGTTACAGTAATAATAGTCTAGCAATTGCTTATATATTTACCTTTATTAAGATTTCATTTCTTTATATGCCTTTGAGTGGCAATGAACTCCCTCAGCTTTTGTTTATCTGGGAATGTCTTAGTTTCTCCTTCACTTTTTAAAAAAAATATTGTTGTTCCAGTGCAGTTGTCTCCGTCTCCTTCACTTTTGAAGGACAGTTGCTAGTATAGGATTCTTGGTTCAGGTTTTTGTTTATTTCTTTACACTTTAAGTATACGAGCCCACTGTCTTCCGGCTTCTAGTGTGTCTCATGAGAAGTCTGCTACAGTCTTACTGAGAAGCCCTTGAAGGAATGAGTGCTTCTCTCTCTCTGCTTTTAATATTCTATTTGTCTTTCAAAAGTTTGATTATAACGTGTCTTGGTATAGGTCTTTTGCGCTCCTTTTACTTATAGTTCATTGAGCTTGTTGGGTTTTTATATTTATGTATTTAATCCAATTTGGGAAGTTCTTAGCAATTATTCAGATATTCTTTCAGCCCCTTGCTCTCTCTCAAGGTCTTCTAAGGTCTCTTCAGAGCCTTTCCTGGTCACCTTCTAAATTTCCCCTTATATGCAATTCTGTTTGAATATCTTAATTTCCAATGTCTGGCTCCCAGAAGGGTTGAAAGAAGATGATATTGGGGCTGGGGAGAAGGGCACGAGCCCTTTAGACTGAAAGGGGAGTGACTTCAGCTACAGAGAAAGGAGCTGGCAACAATGGGGGAAGTGAAATGACAATTTGCTTCCTGCCTTTTTGTCTGCATCTCTGTGATGGGAAGCAGCAATCAGCAATCAGAGCACAGATCCCTGCAGCTTTGCCCACCCTAACTCCCCCAACTTGTGTGCAGGTGGCTCCAGGAATATGGTCACCTGCCTGCCATGTTGCTGAAGGTGGGGGCTGGGTAGTTGCTGGAAAGGAAATTAACCACAATTTACCATCTAGTCTTCCCCTGGATACAACAAACCTTCAGTAGACTCCAGGGTTCCAAAAACAGTTACGTCAGACAGATTCTGCCAGTGCAATTCTTATCTAAGTGGGGAGACATTCCTGGTGCTTCCTACTCTGTCATCTTCCCAGAATCCTTCTATTTCTTTCCACATTTTTGTGGGTTTATACAGTTCTTCATACTGTGCTATTTAGTGGGAACGCTAAATAAGTAGAAGATACAGTACTGATGACTATTGTGAACCCTATTTTTACCTAGGGAGACAAACGAGACAAATATTGGTCAGTGCTAAGCAATCAACAATGCAGAACAAAATACAAGGGGTTTTACAGGAATGGTCTGAATGTGACACTGTTATCCTTGCATGCCCCCTGGACCCATGACAAACAACAAGAACCAATCACAGTGTCTGTTCTGTGCCCCATCTTGGGCTCAGAAGTCATCACAAGGTTTTAGTTAGTCTTTACCATTTTATAACAGGTGGCACCTGAGTTGAAAGCTCTTTGCCATCTCTGGTTTATGGTAAAAATGATAAGAACCATAAGAAGTTGAAGAATGTAATATTGTTTCCTAGAGTAGATTGTGTAGTTCCCACACCATTACAATCAGAGGCTTGATTAAGGCTTGTGAATTAATTTCATATTTTAAGAGGTATTATCATAAGGAAGTAAGTCAACCTAATGTGTTAACACATTGTTTATAGCACTTCTATGAGTGCTAAAGGCAAAGGTTTTTCTTGAAAAGAGTTTATATTCTAGCATCTGACAGCTTTTTGTATCCCTGCTCTGTAAACTCATTTTCTCTTGTTTATTTTCTGTTCTTATGGAAGATGGAAAACGGCTGGTCAGCATCCTCAGCTAATGCTTGTTAAATGCCTTCTTAAAGGACACAGGCCTAGCTCATTTTATTGTTTTGATTTTTTAAAAATCAAATTGAAGGCAAGACTCTCAATCAGCAAAAAGGTTAAGACTCATTTCATTGTGGTGGTCTGGAACTGAACCTGCAACATCTCTGAGGTATGTCTGTAACCCTTAGCTTGGGGACGTTATGCTAGGTGAAATAAGCCACTCGCAAAAGGACAAATACTGCAATTCCACTTATGCGGGGTGCCTGGAGTAGTCAGACTCTCAGGACTGAAAGCAGAACAGTGGTTGCCAGGGCCTGTGGGTGGGAAATGGGGAGTCGTTGTTAATGGATACAGGGTTTAATTCTGCAGGACGAGAAGAGTTCTGTGGACGGATGGCGAGAAGGTAGTGCAACGAAATGAATGTACTTAATGCTACCGATGCTACCGCAGTGCGCACCTACAGACAGCGAAGATGGTTACAGAATCCCTCACCCGCACAGAGGCCCATCTGTACCCTGGGAGGATATCAGAGAAACCGTTAGCCTGTAACACCATCGTGTACAGGATTCTTTGCTCTACTTCCATTTGTTTCTCATCTCTGTTTGAGGCCCCTCTTTCCATTCTTCCAGGAACTTCTGTTCTCTTCTCTGGACCATCTTCAAGTCTTCCACAAACCAGATGTAGTTTTGGAAAGATGGCAAAGCCAGTGGAGTGGGGAGGCTGTCTCCCAGGTCCTGGGGTTTGGGGCAGTGCTGGGGCTGCTGTGTTTGCTAGACATGACTTCTGTTTTTTCCACCTACAAAGTCGGGGTGGATGATGAGCTGTGATGGAGAGTGCAGCTCACCATCACCTCTGGACTTTTTCATCGTGAACTTATGTACTAACATTGCTACCATTTAGGGGTTTAGGTAGTGAAATATCAAACACTGGTTTTTAAAAATTAGTAATTCAATACAAGCTGAAAGCACCAAACTTAAGAACTTATTTTTCCATTTTCCTCATTTTTTTTCTGTCCTGAACTTCACTCTGTTGGAACAACTTTTAAAGCTTAGTTTTTTTTTTAAAGATTTTATTTATTTATTTTTAGAGAGGGAAGGGAGAGGGAGAGAGAGAGAGAGAGAGAAACATCAATGTGCGGTTGCTGGGGAACATGGCCTGCAACCTAGGCATGTGCCCTGACTGGGAATCGAACCTGCGATGCCTGGTTTGCAGCCCGCGCTCAATCCACTGACCTATGCCAGCCTGGGCCTGTTGGAACAACTTTTAAAAAATAAATCCCCCCTTGCTTTTGATTAATAACTGTGATTTCTTTTTTTCCTTTTTATATTTGTGCTTTGATTTTTTGTTAAAGTATATTTTATTCATTATGCTATTACAGTTTTCCCAATTTCTCCCCTTTATTCCCCCGTCCACCCGCCCCTCTCCCCCCCTCAACCCTCTGGCATCCTCCACCTTAGTTTATGTCCATGGGTTGTACATATAAGTTCTTTGAGTTCTCTATTTCCTATACCATTTTTTATCTCTTCCCATCTATTTTATGCCTACTAATTATGCTTCTTCTTCCCTGTACCTTTCCCCCCCTATTCCTCCTTCCCCCTTCCCACTGAAAACCCTCCATGTGATGTCCATTTCTCTGATTCTGTTCCTTTTCTGGTTGTTTGCTTAGTTTTTGTTTTCGTTGTTTTTCTTTTCTTTTAGCTTCATCTGTTGATAGTTGTGAGTTTGTTGTCATTTTGCTGTTCATATTTTTTCTTTTCTTTTCTTAGGTAAATCCCTTTAACATTTCATGTAATAATGACTTGGTAATGATGAACTCCTTTAACTTGACCTTATCTGAGAAGCACTTTATCTGCCTTTTCATTCTAAATGAAAGCTTTGCTAGATAGAGTAATCTTGGGTATAGGTCCTTGCCTTTCATGACTTGGAATACTTCTTTTCAGGCCCTTCTTGCCTGTAAGGTTTCTTTTGAGAAATCAGCTGACAGTCTTATGGGCACTCCTTTGTAGGTTACTGTCTCCTTTCCTCTTGCTTTTTTTTTTAGGATTCTCTATCTTTAATCTTGGGAAACTTAATGATGATGTGCCTTGGTGTGTGCCTCCTTGGGTCCAACTTCTTTGGGACTCTCTGGGCTTCCTGGACTTCCTAGAAGTCTATTTCCGTCACCAGATTGGGGAAGTTTTCCTTCATTGTTTGTTCAAATACATTTTCAATTTCTTGCTGCTGTTCTTCTCCTTCTGGTACCCCTATGATTTGAATATTGGAATGTTTCAGGTTGTCCCAGAGGTTTGTAAGACTCTCTTCATTTTTTTCTAATTCTTATTTCTTCATTCTTTTCTGGTTGGGTGTTCATTTCTTCCTTTTGTTCTAGATTGTTGCTTTGAGTCCTGGTTTCCTTCCTGTCACTGCTGGTTCCCTGAATTTTTTGCTTTATTTCACTTTGGGTTTCTTTCATTTGTTTTTTCATTTTTTGACCAAGTTCAATCAGTTCTGTGAGCATTTTGATTACCAGGGCTTTAAATTTTCCATCAGATAGGTTGATGATCTCTTCCTCGCTTAGCTCTTTTTCTGGAGTTTTGCTCTGTTCTTTCATTTGGGCCATATTTCTTTGTCTTGGTGCACCGGTTAAGTTGTAAGGGGGCGGAACCTTAGGTTTTCACCCGGGCAGGGAAACCCTCCTTGCTGTGCTGAGGTGCTGCCTGTGGGGGAGGAGCCAGAGAGGGAAAGGAGCAGCTTGCCTGTTTGGCTCTAGTCCACTTTCCAATGAACCCTCATGTGAGAGTGGGAGTTTCTCCCATCGGGTCACCGTTGTAGTCCACAGGACTGTGATTTCTAAATAGAGCACCTGAATATAATCAAGCATTATGTCTTAATTAGTGTGTGCTTCCCTCCCCTCTCCCACTGCCCCAACACTGAGCTGAAAGTACTTAATTTCCTAGTTTGTATATAGTTTACAATGCATGTCACAGGTGGCAGGCATTGCTGGGAATGCCTCATCGGTAAAGTAGTTTCCCCTGGCTTAGTTTTAAATCTCTTTTCCTTGCATTTATGTAGCAGAAGAGTCTTGGGTGAAGACCTGGAAACTTAGAAAGGAGTTCTTGCTCTGTTACAGTAAGTAGGTGACTATTTTCCAGTTACCTCAAGGAAAAAGCAATCTTATAGGTGAAATACGCTCTTAAGCTCTTGTTCACAGGATTTGATAATATCAGTATTGGTTTGGCTCAGTATTTGCTTTGACTCATCAGCTGTTTCAGGTAGGTGTACAGGAGGATGAGGTATTTAGTAGAGTAAAAAATGGAGATTTCTTCACCTCCCCCCTGAAAAACCTCTACCAAGAAACCCAAACCAAGCTTTCTAGCTCTCTTTCTAAGAACAATCAATGTGAAATGGATGCTGTGCTACTTAGACACTGCAGGGGTGTGTGTCTCCCTTCTGTAACTAGAAGGCTCCTCCAGCCTCTGCACCCAGTAACCCCCCGAAGGTTCCTGCTGCCTGGTTTGGTGGTGTGGCCATCCACGCTGTGGACTTTATTGTATAAATGCGGCTTCAATTCTGGCAGACGGATCACATCCCAGGACTGAAGTGACTTTGGGCTATCCCGGTAGCTTAGTAATCGGCAGTGCTGCAAGGGGGCGCTGGTGGGACTGCTGGAGAAGTCAGATGGGCGTCTGTGGTGGGTCCAAGTTTTGCCCAGTGCTGGATGAGGCTGGACGCTACCACTGATTTATAAAAGTTGATGTTGGTTTGGAGCTTGATGTTGTGTTGGCGCCATGCTGTCTGCTGGCCTTTCAAAGGGAATTCTGGCCTTCTTAATTTGGCTCCACAGTTTTTGGATGACCTGTGTGTTTTGGACAGTGTTGCCTGTGTAGCAGATTTTAGTGATGATGTTTAGTTCTGGGTTACCAGAAAGCATCCTGGCTGAATCCTCATGTGTGCTAGGTGCTGTGACCATAGCTGGCTGGAGGCTTTAGTCCTTTCAACCAAGCTGACTGCCCAATGGGTCTGGATCGGTTGTTTAGTTTTAGTCAGTACACAGTAAATGAAGCAGTGCAGTTTCAGAGTGTGTTGACGATCTCAGTAGGCTAAAGAGAAAGCTGTTTCTCTGCTGTCTGCAAATGTGTGAGATTCTGCTCCCAAGAAAATGGCATGGCATTTATTAGCTGATTTCATATCATGGCGCTGCCATACTGATGAAGTCCAAGCACTCAAGTGTCACACGTGCAGTCAGACGTGCTGGGGGAGATCTTCCAGCAGTCGGGTGAACCACACAAACTGTTCCCCAGGCCCCCAGTGCAATGCAGAATGCTGGATATGCATGCAAAACATGCATGAATAGGTGCGTGAACAAATGAACACATTTCATTAGTAGCTCCCAGAGTCTAGTTCTTCAGACTTTATTCAAACTTCCCATAAATCCTTGATCTTGTTCCTTGCCATGTGCCTCCTCTACCTGCTTGGCAGCAAAGGTCAGATGTCCCTGGCTATTTTGCAGTCTGAAGCTGCAGATGGTGTCTCAGCCACTGATGCTGACAAACTCATCCAGGAGCCTTTTCCCTGGGGTTTTAGGGAGGAAAGGAGCATGACCTCCAGTGCCTTCTGAGAATTTAAGTGGCTTTGAGAGAGGGCTACACTTCTCAACACTGCAGAAAATAGCAAAGTAGGTTTGAGAACTCGGGAGTGGAACTCAGCAGCAATGCACATGGAAATCATCAGTGCAAAATTCAGTACATATGTGAGTCGCTACTAGATTCTCCCCTATTACTGACTTAGCAAGGAAAATGTTTTCAGAAGTTTGCCTTCGATTTTGGAAGCAGTTGAGTAAAAGGGTCTCCGGAACAGTTGTCTCTCAGTGTGAAAGGGCACAGCCACTTAGAAGGTGTCAGAAAAATGATACATTCAGAGTAGTCGTCCCTGGGGATAAACCAGTGCATTAGAAGCAATGATGAAAGAAATAAGGACCAAAATATGAGAGGACAGGGAAGAGTTAGAACTGTGCCTGCCTTCCCAGTCAGTTTGCTGCATGTGAGAAGGACCCAGGAAGAAAATAACCGTCCTGAGAAGAGAAAGGGAGATGTGGATGGTTTCAGATCCACGTAGAATAGCCTGTCAAACGCAGTGTTTATGCTTATACTTATATGAGTGTAAAATCCTTATAGAAAGCACAGCTGCCTTAGACTGAAGAACGGTTGCTCTTCTTTCTGCTTTTCAGACCATGTGATCACAAAGGGTTAGCAGGTTTGATAGAGTGAGAAGTATTGCAGTTTGTATTCAGTTATTTCTTCTATCGGGGTAAACAAAACCCTTCATTATGTGTATTGTTAAGGATCTTAAAAACAATCGAGGGAAGCAGTAGGAAGCCCAGGTGACATGGAAATAATCGGGGGATTGTATCTGAAAAGGCTCTGGCCCCAGCAGGCGCATCCTGGGCTCCATTCCTCGGCATGTCCCCCCTCCCCCTTCCCTGTTTGAAGTGACTGGGCGGATTGCCCACACCTGGAAGCTGATAAGACACACTCATTGCACACTCTCATAGTTTTCCAAGAAAAATAGCAAAGAATGTACTTGTGTTGAGGTACAGGAGTTGCTGACTGGCAGGGTCTGTAAAGAATCAACATGCCCGCATTTCTGCCTCCTCTCATGTTGCCAAGCTGATTCTCAGCTCAAAACGAATAAAATTGATGTGTTTTTGTAAATCAACAAGTACAGACCCTCAGCTCATTCTCTAAATGTTGATGTACCAATTTAAAAACATTGTCCTCTGCTCACAAAATTACTCTGCCAACAGTGTTTGTGGGAAGGGCATTGTCCAGAAATGGGAATAGGTAGTTGTGACTTTGTGTATGTTTGCTCATATTAATGGTAATTCAGCTGGTGTTTTCTGAGCAGCACAAAGAAGCTCCAGGCTCTGGGGTCAGAGCTGTGAGTGAGTCTCTGCCCCCTGAGAAGCTCCCATAGTTAAGGGAAGAACTGAGTTATTTTTGAGGTAGTATTACGAACAAAAAAACCCCTTAACATTGAAAATGGGGGTTTAAAAACGTTCTGTGGCATTATACAGTATAGATAACTTTTCAAACACTTGTTTTCCATCCTTTTGTTGGGGAAGAACATTTAATATCAAACTTGCTATTCTGGGTGGCCATAATTAAAGAGAAGAAGACTCAGACCACAGAGGCGTGTGATTGTAGCTGGAGAATTTTTTTCAGAGGTCAGCCTCACAAAGAACATACACAGGCACATTCTTCCTGGAAGGAAGCTTAGTTTTGGTCCTCTCTTAGAGTTATTTGTTGTTGTGTCTTTGGATTGAGGAACATACATTTATAGAAGTTTCTGTAGGTGTATTTCAAGCAGGTTTACATACACAAAGCATATGCTCCAAGGGTCCTTCTTGCTAGGTTGCATCCTATTATTTTGCCTAAGAGTAATCTGACTCAGCAGTACTGATTCTGTAACCATTGTCTCACATTAATCTGCAACATCTCCTTTGGAATTGAGTAGGGAAGGCAGAAGCAGATTTAACCAGGTTCCTAGGGAGTGTATCTGTGTAAAACCGCTGCTTTCTCGGAGCTTTCCTCTCTCTCTCTCTCTTTCTCTCGTCATTTTTCTGGAACTAATAGACTCAAGAGAATTAGCTCTATCTTGGTGTGTTTTATCTGGCAGTTTACCTTTTCTCTCGTCTTTTCTTCCCCGTTGCCTGCTAAGTATCATTTACTTGGTCATCTCAACTGTAAAGACATTCTTAACCCTCCATTCCATCCGCCTGTGTGCCCTCAATGAGGGAGAGCTTTGATTTGAGGAAGTCCTGACTGGTGGGTGAGTGAGCAGGCTGGCTCTCCCCAAGAGCTGGGACCAGCTGGCCCCATGCAGGTGCAGCTCTGTCCCATCCTGAGCGGGCTGTCCTGGAGGGGCTCACGCTGATGTCCCCAGCAAGCATGCATAATCTTAGGCAAACAAGCAATCCTGCCAGAAGGGGCATCCAACAGCTCCTTAAGACAGAGCAACAATTCTTGGCTCCTGGATCAGTAAAATTATCTATTTTCAAAACAATCCTTTTTAAAAAAGAAGCCAACAAAGGGGGTAGTGTTGTTTGTGTAACTTTTTTGTAAGGTTATAAAAAGTTTTTTTCCCTGGGTGCAAAATGGGTATGGTACGTGTTCCTCAGCCGAGAGAGGTTGTTTGGGAAAGCAATGATATCTCTCGGGATTTTCCTTTGCTAATGACTTCAGCCTTTCTCCCTTCTGGAAAAAAAAAAAATCTTTAAAAAAAAATTCTGCTCTTAATGTTCTTAGGAATGGTTGTTGGGAGCCGGATAAATTGGATCATCTTTCTTGCCCCCATGCACAGTTCTCAGGCGCCACGAGTTGGACAGGCAGGGACGGTCCAGTGAGGTGCCGCTGAATCCCTTAGTTGAAGGTGGGTCGAGATGTGGCCAGTGGTTCCCACGTCTCATCCAGCCGCTGCTCTGGTGCTCCTGTCCTCTCTGGATGCCCACCATGGCTCATTTGACCTGGACTGAACACATTTCTCTTTCAGATTTTATTTTTCTTTACTGCTTCTCAGCCATCGGCTTCCACCAATAGCCTGTTAGTTAGTTGAAGTCAGCATTACCGAAGCCCACTTGGAAAGAGGGCCACATATACTAGGTACCGGGGGAGGGAGGGACTTCATTATAGACTTTGAGAGGCCTGGAAAAATTTAAAATTCACAAATAAGGGATTCAAAAACCTTGTGTGCTCAGAAGGCTGCTGTAGAGGAAAAAGCAAAGATGAAAGAGAGCAAAGGGCACGCTGCCATCTTAAACAAGGAAGGCAGAATAAATTATTGTGAAGGGATCTTTGTAGAGGGAATAGTATCCAAACAGAGGCGAGTACAAGGCTGACTTGAGATCCAGGGGAAATGGAGTCAATCGGTCAGTGAATTCTCACCTAGTGCAAGTACCAGCAACAGAGCCTGGGGATGCGACACATGGGCAATCCATCCCCAAACCAGGGCTTCATGAGTGTCCCGTGGGTGCCATCCCCCGAATACTGTGTCCCGGAACTGCCCCTCTTCACACCTCAGGCTCTTCACAGCTGCGTGTGAATGGAATTCCTCCTCTTCACAGCTGCCTGGGTCAGTCAGTCAGTGGGGACAGAAATAAGACTAAGGCAGGTATTTCAGTTTCAGGGTAGCTGGATCTAGTAGCTGTATTTCATTTGTTTGTTTGTTTTGCAGGGAGTAACTTAGGGTCTCCAATCTAATTGTTGACATTGCTAGTTATCAGTAAGATGCATTTCACAACAAATTTCAATTACATGCCATGTTCCCATTTCAGCCCCAGGCTTAGGCTGGGCCTGGTTTCGGGCCCCTTTGGGACCTAAGGGGGTTTTATTTCTGTGTTTCTTGGCTTAATGAGAACTTTTAGATATCTTAACTTTACTCATTTGTTCAGAGAGAATCTTCAGGACACAGCAAGAATAGGATTTTGGGGCCAAAGTTCATCTATTGGTTCAGAATTTTTGTAAACATAAAAATTTCCATTACTTTTGGCTATATGAGTAGAGTTTTACATTTTATTTTATTTTTAAAGCTCACATTTCTCTTCTTTTTATTTTGGAGGACAGTTCTCATCCACCAAACATTTAGCATCTACTAAATGGTATTGTGGAGCAAAGTGCAGAGAGGGAGGGCCTGGCTCATGTTGCCACAGATTCTGCCAGGGTCCCCTGAAGTGGGCTTTGGGAAGGAAGTGGGAACTCCTCAGGTGGAGATGGGGAAGGAGGACATTTCAAGCCCAGCAGAATGCCATGGCCATGCAAATGAAGGGTTTGAGAGGGGCAGTGATGGTTCCTAAGTGATGAGAGCCAGCCAGGTGGTGGGAGAAGAGGAGGCATTGAAGTTAGACAGATCTGGGTCAGGCTTTGGATGCAAGTAAAGAGTTCAGATTTCATCCTATAAGCACTGGGCATTCACCTACAGTTCTTAATCAGAGTCATAATAGGGAAGGTGTAGTGGATGTTTTTTAATCTTCTTGGCTACCCAGTGAAGAATTATGCTGGAGAAAGTGTGAGCAATTCACTTCCTGTGTTAGAGGAATTTCCAACCTTAGAATGCTGAGTCAGCTCTGCTGTAGAAACTGAAATGTTATGTACTCTCTTTCCCATTTTCACTTGAAGTTCAGTAATGGGAACATGACCTAGGCTCTGCTAATAAGATGTCTTGACTCTGGACCTTAAGCAGTGACATGAAGAAGCTGAGACCTCAAGCCAAATCCATTTCTGGAGAAGGAGTCATCAGTTACTGGAGGCAGCAGGAGACACACCTGAGGACCTGAGGGTCCGGGCCAAGTGGGCACTGGTTCAGGGCAGTGGTGGAAGCTGTCTTGGCCCCGAAGCCTGCGTCTTTACCTCACTGTCTCCTCAGCACGATTGTGGGCATTGCTGTGGGCTGCATAGCCTCAAAACCTGGTTTTCTACCTCTCTAGGTGATCCTGTGGGCTGTGCAATCTCCTCCCTCCCTCAGTCGACCCTTCCTTCTTTCCTTTCTTCCTTCCTCCCTCCCTTTATTGAGACAGAACTTGTGGACAGTAAGACACACTCTATTAAACTTTGTAGGTCAGTGAGCTTTACAAGTGTATTCAGTTGTATAACCAATAACACAAGATACCAGCTATCTCCATCACCCCCAGAGGTTCCCTCGTGCCCCTTTGTAGTCAGTCCCTTCTCCCTGTGTTCAGCCCCTGATCTGATCTGACTTTTTTCCCTTGGAGTTTTGCCTTTTCCAAACACTCATATATATGGATCATACAATATGAGGCTTTGTGTCTGACTTTTCTTTTCCCACTTAGCATAATGTTTTTATGTGTAACAGCTCATTCCTTTTTATTGGTGAATAATATTCAAATAATATTTGGTTACATCACAGTTTGTTCATCCCTTCACCAGTTGATGAACACTTGTTTTTTTCCAGTTTGGAGCTATTATGTATAAAGCCACTGAACATCCCTGTGCAAGTGCTTGTGTGGACATGTGTTTTCATTTTTCTTAGGTAAATACTGAGTAATGAGATCACTGGATCATGTGGTAAAAATATGTTAAACTTTATAAGAAACTGCCAAAGTGCTTTCTAAAGGGCTGATGTGATTACAAGACATACAACCAAAGTAGGAGTGTTTCCTTTGTTCTGCCTCTTTGACAGTACATGTAAATCGTATTGATTTTAATTATGAGCAGGTATGTAGTGGTATCTGAGGGTAGTTGTAATTTTTCATGTGTTATAATGTGCTTGTAAATGATATATTTTTTAAAATGTCAGTTTTCAATGGTTTGTGGCTAGGATATATAATTGACTTTTATAGATTGGCTTTGAATCTTGTAACCTTACTAAACTCACCTGTCAATCTATTTTAAATAGATTCTTTGGTATTCTCTATGCAGGTAATCTTGTCATCTGTAAATAAAGGTATATTTACTCCTTTCTAATGTGATGCTTTTTTTACTTCCTTTTTTACTTATTATTGCTCTAGCTAGGACCTCTACTTGAAGATCATTAGATGGAAGCAGTGAGAACAGAATATTAAAGAGAAATCAT
Organism: Tonatia bakeri; assembly: GCA_004024845.1. Taxonomy (NCBI): domain Eukaryota; kingdom Metazoa; phylum Chordata; class Mammalia; order Chiroptera; family Phyllostomidae; genus Tonatia; species Tonatia bakeri. The sequence goes on from PVIA01005158.1 coordinate 82,631, forward strand.
TTAGCCTTTCATCACTAAGCATGATGCTAACATAGGTTTTCATGTGTCCTTTACCAGTGGCAGGCATGCCATTTCCACTAGTTTGCTGAGAGTTTTTATCCTGAATGGATGTTACAGATTGTCAAGTGGTTTTTTTCCTGAATCTATTGAGATGGTCATAGGATTTTTCTTGCTGTTACTGTCAATTACATTGATTGATATTCAAATATTAAGCCAACTTTGCATTGACCCTACCTTTTTTTTATAGTGCTGCATTTAATTTGCTAATACTTTCTTGAAGATTTTTCATAGTTAGTTTTCTTTTTTTATAATCGCTTTGTCTGGTTTGGGGTATCAGGGTAATGTTTGTCTCATGTAATGAACTGGGAAGAAATTGTGTGGAAGTGGTACTGTGGCATTATTTCTTTCTTAAATGTTTGGTAGAATTCATCAGTGAAATCATTTGAGCATGAAGTTTTCTTTGTGGAAACTTTTAAAAACAAGGGCTCTGGTTTCTTTAATAAGTATAGGGGTGTTCAGGTTATCTATTTTTTAAAATGAGCTTTGGTAGTTTATATTTTTCAAATAAATAGTCTATTTTATCTAAGTTATCAAATTTAATGACCTTAAGTTCTTAATTTTTCCTTATTATCCTTTTTTAATATCTGTAAGACCTGTAGTGACATTTCTTCTTTCATTCTTAATGTTGACAATTTATATCTTCTTTTTTCTAGATCAGTTTACCTAAAGGTTTATTCATTTTATTGTAGTTTTCAAATAACTAGCTTTTAGTTTCATGAATTTTCTGTATTTCTCTTTTCTATTTCATTGGTTTCTACTCTTCATCATTTTCTGTCTTCTGTTTATTTTGATACAATCTGCTTTTATTTTCCTACCTTTTTAATATACAAATTTAGATCATTGATTTAAGGCATTTCTTCTTTTCAAATATTATCATTTAATGTTATAGATTTTCCTTCAAGCACTGCTTTAGTCACATTCAACAAATTTTGATATTTTGTATTTTCATTCCATTTGAAATATTTATTTTCTCATGTGATTTCTCCTTTGGCTCAAAGGTGGTCTAGGAGTGAGTTGTTTAGTTTCCAAATCTTTGGGGATCTACCAGGTATCTTTTTGTTATTCATTTCTCATTTAGGAGTTCCGGCCAAGATGCAGGCGTAGGTAGAAACCCTTCACTTCCTCCCACAACCAAAAGGAGGATAACAGCCAATCTAAAATCAATAAACAACCAAAAGTGCCAGAACTCCGACAACCAAGGAATCAAAGAAAAAAATCAACCAGAATAACCAGACTGGTAAGGACTGCATAAGCTGACTCAGAAAAACCGCTGCCAGGTGGCGGACTGAGTGGTTGAGGCTGGCTGAAGGTGAAACTGAGACTCAGAGCTGACTGTGGGCTATGGTTGGGTTTGCAATGGTGGGAGAAACTCCCAGTCTCATATGAGAGTCCGTTGGAAAGTGCGCTAGACACTAGCAGGAGAGCAGTACTGTTCACTCTCTGGCCCTTCCCCCACAGGCAGCATGCGGCTCAGCAAGGAGGCTTGCCCACCCTGGGTGAAATGAAGGATACCCAAAGTGAAATAAAGCAAGAAATTCAGGGAACCAACAGTGACAGGAAGGAAACCAGGACTCAAAGCAACAATCTGGAACAAAAGGAAGAAATGAACATCCAATCAGAAAAGAATGAAGAAACAAGAATTCAAAAAAGTGAAGGGAGTTTTACAAACCTCTGGGGCAACCTGAAACATTCCAATATCCAAATCATGGGGGTGCCAGAAGGAGAACAACAGTGAGAAAATGAAAACTTATTTAGTGAAGGAAAACTTCCCCAATCTGACAACAAAATAGACATCCAGGAAGTCCAGAAAGCCCAGAGAGTCCCAAAGAAGCTGGACCCAAGGACGCACGCACCAAGGCACATCATTAAGTTTCCCAAGATAAAAGACAAGGAGAGAATCTTAAAAGCAGCAAGAGGAAAGGAGACAGTTACCTACAAAGGAGTTCCCATCAGACTGTCAGCTGATTTCTCAAAAGAGACCTTACAGGCAAGAAGGGGCTGGCAAGAAGTATTCCAAGTCATGAAAAGCAAGGACCTACATCCAAGATTGCTCTATCCAGCAAAGCTTTCGTTTAGAATGGAAGGGCAGATAAAGTATTTCCCAGATAAGGTCAAGTTAAAGAAGTTCATCATCCCCAAGCCCTTATTTTATGAATTGTTAAAGGGACTTATCTAAGAAAAAGAAGATCAAAAATATGCACAGCAAAATGACAACAAACTTACAACTATCAACAAATGAACCTAAAAGAAAGGAAAAAACTAGGCAAACAACCAGAACTGGAACAGAATCAGAGAAATGGACATCACATGGAGGGTTTTTGGTGGGGAGGGAGAAGGGGGGAACAGGGGGGAAAAGGTACAGGGAAGAAGAAGCATAATTGGTACTCATAAAATAGATGGGGAGAGAGAAAAAATGGTATAGGAAACAGAGGACTCAGAGGACTTACATGTACAACCCATGGACATGGACTAGGGGGTGGTGCTGGAGGGTTGTGGGGTGCAGGGCAGAGGGGGGCAATGGGGGAGAAATTGGGAAAACTGTAATAGCATAATCAATAAAAATACTTAAAAATTTTTTCATTTAATTCTAAACTTTACAGGAAATATGGTCCATCCTGATGAATGTTTCACATTCATTTGAAAAGGATTTTGTTCTTCTACTTCTTGGTAGAAAATCTTTTTTTCTTCTTCACTTTTTTTAAAAAAATTTTATTTATTTATTTTTAGAGAAGGAAGAGGGGGGGAGAGAGAGAGAGACAGACAGAGACAGAGAGAGAGAGACAGAGAGAGAGAGACAGAGAGACATCAATGTGAGGTTGCTGAGAGACATGGCCTGCAACCTAGGCATGTGCCCTGACTGGGAATCGAACCTGCGATGCCTGGTTCGCAGCCCGCGCTCAATCCACTGAGCTACACCAGCCAGGGCATTTTTCTTCACTTTTTAAAAATATATATATTTTATTGATTATGCTATTACAGTTGTCCCATTTCCCTCTCTTCGTTCCCCTCCACCCTGCACACCCCTTCCCAACTACATTCCCCCCTTTAGTTCATGTCCATGTATCATAAGTCCTTTAACTTCTACATTTCCCATACTATTCTTGCCCTCTCCCTGTCTATTTTCTACCTACCATTTATGCTACTTATTCTCTGTACCTTTCCCCCTTCTCTCCTCCTCCCACTCCCCTGTTGCTAACCCTTCATGTGATCTCCATTTCTGTGGTTCTGTTCCTGTTCTAGTTGTTTGCTTAGTTATTGTTTTTGTTTTAGGCATGGTTGTTAATAATTGTGAGTTTGCTCTCATTTTACTATACATGTTTTTTATCTTCTTTTTCTTAGATAAGTCCCTTTAACATTTCATAAAATAAGGGCTTGGGGATGATGAACTCCTTTAACTTGACATTATCTAGGAAGTACTTTATCTGCCCTTCCATTCTAAATGAAAGCTTCGCTGGATAGAGCAACCTTGGATGTAGGTCCTTGTCTTTCATGACTTGGAATACTTCTTTCCAGCCCCTTCTTGCCTGTAAGGTTTCTTTTGAGAAATCAGCTGACAGTCTGATGGGAACTCCTTTGTAGGTTACTGTCTCCTTGTGTCTTGCTGCTTCTAGGATTCTCTCTTTCATTTTTACCTTGGCTAATGTAATTATGATGTGCCTTGGTGTGTTTTTCCTCGGGTCTAACTTCTTTGGCACTCTCTGAGAGCTTCCTGGACTTCCTGGAAGTCTATTTCCTTTGCCAGAGTGGGGAAGTTCTCCTTTATTATTTGTTCAAAAACTTTTCCACTTGTTGCTCTTCTTCTTCTTCTCCTTCTGGTACCCTTATAATTCGGATATTGGAATGTTTAAAGATGTCCTGGAGGTTCCTAAGCCTCTCCTCATTTTTTTGAATTCTTGTTTCTTCCTTCTTTTCTGTTTGGTTGTTTCTTTCTTTCTTCTGGTCCACTCCATTGATTTGAGTCCCAGTTTTCTCCCCATCACTATTGGTTCCCTGTGCATTTTCCTTCATTTTACTTAGCATAGTCTTCATTGTTTTCATCTAATTTGTGACCAAAATCAACCAATTCTTGAGCTTCCTGATCACCAGTACTTTGAACTGTGCATCTGATAGGCTGGCTATCTGTTGGTCGCTTAGTTGTATTTGCTGTGGAGTTTGATCTGTTCTTCCGTTTGGGTCATTTTTTTTGTTGTTGTTGCACCTGTTACGTATGAGGGGTGGAGCCCTAGGTGTTCACCAGGGTGGGGCAACCCAGTGGTATGTGGGGGCGGAGTCCGAGAGGGAACAATGGCACTTGCTCTGCTGTCTGTCAGCTTTCAGTCCCTTCTGCTGCTTCCCCTAAGCAAACTGGGTTTTTCTGGTCCTGATTCTCATGTGGGTGGGCTTGTGTATGTTCTAGAACCCTGAGGGTCTCACCAAGGAGCTCTCCTGTGAGGCTGGGAGTCTCTTCCTTCACCTCAACCCTCACAGGTGTTTTTAATCAGTGATTTGAGGCTTTATTTCCTGGTGCTGGGACCCTGGGTTGAGTGGTCTGTCTTGATCCCCAGTTTCGCCTGGTTTATCTGCGTGAGAATGTGGGACCACCCGATCAGCCAGTGCCTTGCACACCATGCTTTGCTTCACAATTGCCGCCTCACTATGTCTGCCCATTGCCACCTTGTGCCCAGGGTCTGCCAGCCGCCACTTGTGCGACCAGGGTCTGCCCGCTGTGGTCTTGTGCACCTGGGTTGCCTTGTGCACCCAGTGCCCCCGTTTTTTGTACCCCAACCCCTCTCTGCCCAGCCGTCTGACTCTGTCCCGCCTACTGGTCTGGATGAATGTGTCTACTTTAACTCCTTGGTTGTCAGACTTCCATACAGTTCAATTTTGTCTCAGTTCTGGTTGTTATTTTGTTTCTAAATTGTTGTCCTTATTTTGGTTGTGCGAGAAGGCACAAAGTGTCTCTCTATGCCTCCATCTTGGCCAGAAGCTCTGGGTAGAATATCTTAATATTAATTAGGTCAAGTAGATAGTGATCTCTTTCATTGCTGATTTTTTTTTTGTACTTGTTCTATCAAATACTAAGAGAAGAGTGTGTTCAGGTTTCCGTAAGTAGTTATAGATTTGCCTGTTTTCCTTTTAGTTCTGTCAGTTGTACCTTCTGTAATTTGAAGGTTCTGTTATTAGGTGTGAGGATATTTAGGAATATTATGTCTTCTTGATGAATTGACCCATTTATTGACAGGTAATGCTTCTTACCTCTGGAAATATTAGTTCAGAAGTCTACTTTGTTTGACATTAATACAATCTCTCTAACTCCCTTTTGAGTGGATTCACATGTATAGTATATCTTTCCCATTCTTTTACTTTTATTATATTTATTTCTTTATATTTATACTGGCATCCTGGTAGACGGCTTTTTCTTTCAGCCTGACAATCTCTACCTTTTAATCATGTTAGACCATGTATACTTTATGTAATCATTAATACAGTTGAATTTACATCCACCATCTTGATAGTTGTTTCCCATTTGTTCTATCTCTTTTCGATTTTATTTTCTTTTTCTGTGTTCTTTCAAATTTTGGGGGCATTTTACTTTATTTTTTTAAAGATTTTTAAAAAAGTTTTGTAGCCATTTGGGCTGTGCACCCAGTAGAAGTATGTGGTGGTGGGTGGCAGGGGCCAGGATATAGGTTTTCCAGCAGGAAACCAGGGGCAGGGTGGTCAGTGGTCAGATGAGGGTGGCAGGGTCTGTGGGACACGGCTTGGAGGCTGGGGCTCCAAGGCAGGGATGTAAAATGACCTCTCATTGCCATTCCCCACTTTGCCTGGCTTGCTACATGGATAGCCCTCTTTTTGTTTTGTTTTTATTTATTTTTATTTTTAGGTATATTTTACTGATTGTGGTATTACAGTTTTCCCCTCTTTACCCCCCCCACCCCCAACTCTCCAGCATCCCCTCCTTAGTTCATGTCCATGGGTTGTACATATAAGTTCTTTGAGTCCTCTGTTTCCTATACCATTTTTGACCTCTCCCCGTCTGTTTAATAGCTATCAGTTATGCTTCTTCCCGGTACCTTTTCCCCCTATTCCTCCCTTCCTCCTCCCCATTGAAATCCCTCCATGTGATGTCCATTTCTCTGATTCTGTTCCTTTTCTGGTTGTTTGCTTACTTTTTGTTTTTGTTGTTTTTCTTTTATTTTTTTAGGTTCATTTGTTGATAGTTGTAAGTTTGTTATTTTGCTGTTCATATTTTTTATCTTTTTTCTTAGATGAGTCCCTTTAACATTTTATATAATAATGGCTTGGTGATGGTGAACTCCTTTAACTTGACTTTATCTGGGAAATACTTTATCTACCCTTCCATTGTAAATGATAACTTTGCTGGATAGAGCAATGTTGGGTGTAGGTCCTTGCCTTTCATGACTTCAAATATTCCTTTCCAGACCCTTCTTGCCTGCAAGGTTTCTTTTGAGAAATCAGCTGATAGCCTTAATGGGCATTCCTTTGTAGGTAACTGTCTCCTTTCCTCTTGTTTTTTTTAGGATTCTCTCTTATATTTAATCTTGGGAAACTTAATGATGATGTGCCTTGGTGTGTGCCTCCTCGGGTCCAACTTCTTTGGGACACTCTGGACTTCCTGGACTTCCTGGATGTCTATTTCATTGTCAGATTGGGGAAGTTTTCCTTCATTATTTGTTCAAATAAGTTTTCAATTTCTTGCTGTTGTTCTTCTCCTTCTGGCACCCCTATGATTTGAATATTGGAACGTTTCAGGTTGTTCCAGAGGTTTGTAAGACTCTCTTCACTTTTTTTTAATTCTTGTTTCTTCATTTTTTTCTGATTGGATGTTCATTTCTTCCTTTTGTTCTAGATTGTTGCTTTGAGTCCTGGTTTCCTTCCTGTCACTGCTGGTTCCCTGAATTTTTTGCTTTATTTCACTTTGGGTTTCCTTCATTTGTTTTTTCATTTTTTGATCAAGCTTAATCAGTTCTGTGAGCATTTTGATTACCAGGGCTTTAAATTCTCCATCAGATAGGTTGGCTATATCCTTATCACTTAGTTCTGTTTCTGAAGTTTTGCTGTTCTTTCATTTTGGCCCTATTTCTTTGTTCGGTGCCCCTGTTAAATTCTTAAAAGATTTTTTTAAAATTTATTTTTAGAAAGAAAGGAAGGGAGGGAGAAAGAGACTGAGAGAAACATCAATGTGTGGTTGCCTCTCATGTGCCCCCAACTGGGAACCTGGCCCGCAACCCAGGCATGTGTTCTGACTGGGAATTGAACCAGTGACTCTTTGGTTTACAGGCTGGCACTCAATCTACTGAGCCATACCAGCTAGGGCTTGTTGAGTGTTTTAAATAATTCCATTTATCTCCACTTTAGTTCATTAATTGCATGCATTTTTTAAAGGTTTTGCTCTTGGGTTCACAATATACATTTTTAACTTTTCACACTTAACCTTAAAATAATATGTTATAACAATATAACTTTATTTTGTTCCTTTCATCCTTCGTGCTATTGTTTTATTTTTGCATCTCCATGTGCTATTAAACTCATAGTACATAGTTTTTATTTATGGTTTAGATAATAATCTTTTTGAAAGGTTAAAAGTAAGGAAAAAAACAATATGAAAATTTATCTTCACATTTTTTTTTACCATCTTCAGGACCCTTCAATTCTTTTTTTTTTTAAATATATTTTATTGATTATGCTATTACAGTTGTCCCATTTCCCCCTTCACTCCCCTCCACCCTTCCCGCCCCCTCCCACTCACATTCCCCCCTTTTAGTTCATGTGTCATAAGTTCTTTAGCTTCTACATTTTCTATACTATTCTTGCCCTCCCCGTCTATTTTCTACCTACCATCTGTGCTACTTATTCTCTGTACCTTTACCCCCCTCTCCTCCTCCCACTGCCCTGTTGATAATTCTCCATGTGATCTCCATTTCTGTGGTTCTGTTCCTGTTCTAGTTCATTGTCTGCTTCATTTCTTTTGGTTTTGTTTTAGGTGTGATTGTTAATAATTGTGAGTTTGTTGTCATTTTACTGTACATGTTTTTTATCTTCTTTTTCTTAGATAAGTCCCTTTAACATTTCATAAAATAAGGGCTTGGTGATGATGAACTCCTTTAACTTGACCTGATCTGAGAAGAACTTTATTTGCCCTTCCATTCTAAATGAAAGCTTTGCTGGATAGAGCAATCTTGGATGTAGGTCCTTGTCTTTCATGACTTGGAATACTTCTTTCCGGCCCCTTCTTGCCTGTAAAGTCTCTTTTGAGAAATCAGCTGACAGTCTGATGGGAACTCCTTTGTAGGTTACTGTCTCTTTAACTCTTTCTGCTTCTAGGATTCTCTCCTTCATTTTTACCTTGGCTAATGTAATTATGATGTGCCTTGGTGTGTTCCTCCTTCAGTCCAACTTCTTTGGGACTCTCTGAGAGCTTCCTGAACTTCCTGGAAGTCTATTTCCTTTCCCAGAATGGGGAAGTTCTCCTTCATTATGTTTTCAAATAAGTTTTCAATATCTTGCTCTTCCTCTTCCCCTTCTGGTAAACCTATAATTCGGATGTTGGAATGTTTAAAGATGTCCTGGAGGTTCCTAAGCTTCTCCTCATTTTTTTGAATTCTTATTTCTCCATTCTTTCCTGTTTGGTTGTTTCTTTCTTCCTTCTCGTCCACTCTATTGTTTTGAGTCCCAGTTTCCTTCCCATCACTATTGATTCCCTGTGCATTTTCCTTCATTTCTCTTATTGTAGCCTGCATTTGTTCATCTAATTTGTGACCAAAATCAACCAATTCTGTGAGCTTCCTGATCACCAGTGTTTTGAACTGTGCATCTGATAGGTTGGCTATTTCTCGGTTGCTTAAAAGGATGAGTTCTGTGGCTTTGATTCGTTCTGTTTGAGCCATCTCTCTCTCTCTCTCTCTCTCTCTCTCTTTTTTTTTTTTTGGTCTGGTTGTGCCTGTTACAGTAAGGGGCAGAGCCTTACTGTTCACCAGGGCGTGGTACCCCATCGCTGGGTTGTGACGTATGTGGGGGTGGGGTCAAGAGGGAACAATGGCGGTTGCTCTGTTCTCTGTGGGACCTCAGTCCCTTCTGCTGCTTCCCCCAAGCAAACTGGGCCCCTCTGGTGCCAATTCCCATGTGGGTGGGCATGTGCACACCGTGGGACCCTCCAAGGGCCTCTCCTGTGAAGCTGGGTGTCTCTCCCTGCGCCTCAACTTCCACAGGTGTCCGTGATCAGTGTCCCAAGGCTGTGTTTCCCAGCGCTGGGATCCTGAGTTGTGCGCACTGCCTTGCTTTACAATCGCCGCCTCACTGGGTCTGCTGGGTGCCACCCCTTTGCCGGCGCCTGCCAGCTGCCACAAGCGCACTCAGGGTCCACTCGCTGCGGTCTTGCACTCCCCAGATGTCCTACACACCCTCTGATGCCTTATGCGCCTGGTCCCAACTCTGCTCTCCGCACTGCAACCCACGCCCAACTGCCCGACTCCGCTCCTCCTACCGGTCTGGATGAACAGGTCTATTTCAACTTCTTGGTTGTCCGACTTCCATTTAAATCAATTTTCTGTCAGTTCTGGATGTTATTCTGCTTCTAAATTGTTGTTGTTCCTATTTTGGTTGTGCGTGGAGGTACGGTGCATCCACCTAGGCCTCCATCTTGGCTGGAAGTAGGACCCTTCAATTCTTTGTATAAATCCAAATCTCCATTTGGTTTCAGTCTTTTTGCCTGAAGAACATCCTTTAACATTCACAGTGAATCAGAGCTGGCAATGAAGTCTCTGGTTTTTGTTAGTCTGAAAAGTCTTAATCATTAATTTTGAAATATTTTTGCTGAGTATAACATTGTGAGCTGACCTTTTTAAAAATTGTATTTCAGTGCATAAGCAATATCATTTATGTTATCCCCTGCTTTTTATATTTTGTGACAGAAAGTTTGCTGTATATCTTTCTCTTTTAATGTTTTTCTCTTTTATTGTCTTTCTTCCTTATTCTGTAAACCTTCTTATTTATCTGGCTGCTGTATAGTTTTTCTCTTTAACACTGACTTCTAGAAATCTGACTGATGTGTCCATGTGTGTGTGTTAAATTTAATGATTCTGTTTGTGGGGGGTGGTCTCTGAGCTTCTGTTTTGTGGTTCATTAATTTTGGGAAATGTATGACTATTACCTCTTCAAATATTTCTTCTGCTTCATTATTTACCTCTTCTTCTTTTCCATCTGCAATACTCCTATTTGATATTATTCCACAGTATCTTGGATGCTCCTTTTCTCACTCATTTCTCCCCCTGTGCTTCACCTTGCATGAGTTCTATTTACCTGTTTTCAAGTTCACTGATTCTTTTTTCTGCTGTGTTTAGTCTGCTGATAAACCTATTAAAAGAAAGCTTCATCTCTGGTATCATGCTTTTACTTCTAGAATTTCCATTTCACTTAGAATTAATTTCCATTTCTGCTAAAATTCTCCATCTGTTTAAGCATGTTGTTCATCTTTTTCACTAGATCTTTTAATAGATTAATTATAGCTATTTAAAAATTCTGACAATTTTAACATCTGATTCATTTAACATCATAGGTTGTTAACATTCATTTAACATCATAGGTTGGGTTCTGTTTGCTGCTTTGTATTTTGACAGTGGGTTGTGTTTTCTTGTTTTTTGTAATGCTCATAAATTTATTATTTTTTAAAACTAGATGCTGGACATTTTTTTACTGCATAGAACAGTAGAGAATGAAATAAAGCAGAGATGGGCACACATTTTATTGTGTGAGGCAATTCAGCAGAGAGTTAAGTCAATCTAGTCTGTAGTTTAGTTGTGTTTGAGTTTTGTTGTTTCTATGGTTACCTACAGTGCACCAGACTTCAAATTCCTCAATTGATGGGCTGCTGATATCTTGTGCTTAATGAGTTGCCCACAATGCTGGAGGACTTTTTGCAGAGTATGTCCTCTAGCTGCAACTTTTATGAGGCCCTTATAATCTCATAGGCTCAACAAAAGTTCAAATTTTGTACATGCTGCCCAGACCAATGTGGGTAAGTCCTGGGCATTGTCCTGCAAAGCAAAAAGTCTGTGGTTTGATTCCTGGTCAGGGCCAGGTCCCTGATTGGTGTGTGTGTGAAATGTTTCTCTCACACATCAATGTTTCTCCCCCTTCTTTCTCCCTCCCTTCCCTTCTCTCTAAGAATAAATAAGTAAAATCTTTTAAAAATTTGTACACTATATTATTCAGTTTTCCATATTGTTAGGGTTTCTCGTGGTTTTCTACATCTGAAGTCCAAGCAGAATTACACTTGACAGTCTTTAAATAAATTCATTTTCTGTTTAAATCAGTTCTGCACATTAGGAATTTTGGCTGATGCAGGAGGCGATGTATGGTAGTAGTTAAGGGTAAACAAAACAGTCAGACACAGCTGGTTTTGAATCCCAGCTCTACCACTCATCACTAACTTTATTAGCTAAGAGATCTTGAGCAATTTTTTCAACTCTATAATTCATTCTCCTCATTTTTAAGGTAAGGATTAAATAAAATAATGTATGCAAAATGCTTAACACAATTTCTGATCTATAAAATATTCAGTGAGTGGTCATTATCATTCAATTGAAATTTTATGTGAGTGAGCCTGGTGACAGAATGGAGGACGGCCTGTGGGGAAGAGAGTCAAAGAGGCCGGAGGGCCAGATAGCAAATCAGTTCAGTCCGGATGAGAGGACTGGAAATAGGGCTACAGAAGAGGTAATGGAAAAGATGGACTCAGAAAGACTTACACATAGTCAAGTGTCATGCGGTATCATGTGCTTGTTGGTTCATTATCCCTGTTAATCTCTGCCTTCTCCATTAACTTCTGTCCAATCTAGTATCACATAAGCTTATAATTGTTTGTTTGATTATCATTCTCTCTTCTCAATGGGAATCCTTTGAGAGATGGGCCAAGTCTGATTCACTGATGTATTCCTAGTGCTGTAAACAGTGTTCAACCTATAGTAGGCACAAACAAGTTCATTGTATTAAACTCGACAAGAAAGTTGTTCTACTCTCTTTCCTGCCCCTACAGCCAATGTTTAGATCATCTGTAGTTGAATGTTCAATTGTTAGAAAAGTTCCTTTCCAGTAGCTGAGGAACTCCTCCATTTTGGTTCTAGCTAAATCCTACATTTTCTGGCTATCTTGTCCTACTTCTTGGTTTCTGTAGGAAAAGACAAGGCCAGCATAGATGTTAACTGTGAAATGTGTTGGGGACTTAGGCCTCAATAAAGCAGCTACACTACCCCAGTGATTTATTTGTTTGGGACCTTTATTTTCTGTTACTTTTTACTTATGTCAGAGTCTCCAGATACACTTAAAAAAATTTAGGTCCTAATTTCTTTGACTATGAGTACATAGTTAACTAGTGGGTTTATCTGAGAGGCAGGAACTAGTTACTTGTGCTGCCAGTGAGTATCTTTTCTCTCATCACAGGCATCCTGTGTTGCTGTGAACTTTCTAGCTTCTTGGGTTTATCTGCTTATTGCCCCATTCCACTTCTGCAAAGGTCCTTATATAACAAGATAAACAAAATTATATTCAGCAGAATTCCTTTCAGCAAGAGGGAGGTTTGTTTAGAAGAATTTCCTTGACAAGATTTCTTGGGAAAGAGATGGAGGGAGGGAGGGGGACAGAGAGAGAGAGAGAGAGAGAGAGAGAGAGAGAGAGAGAGAGCGCAGAAACCTCAAGAGACCTCATTGGGAAAAGAACAAATCTGAGAAAATATGGGAGATTGTCTGCAGCCCCCACAGGAGACCAAGGACCTGGAGTCAGAGGGATCATGGGAGGCAGTTCGCTTTGCAATGTAGCCCCTTTCACTCCTCCTTATAATCCCCACACGTTCAGTAAACTTACCAACTTCGTATCATACTTGGAATGAGTGGCTTTAAAAAAATTATATTAGAAAGAATTGAAAGCAGGTGTCTAAACAAAAAAACTTGTACAAAAATGTTGATAGCAGCACTGTTCACAGTAGCCGAAATGTGAAATAACCCAAATGTCCATAAGTGGATGAATGGAAAAATAAAATGTGATACATCCATACAATGGAATAGTATTTAGCCATAATAAGGAATGGAGTACTCTTACATGTTACAGTATAGTTGAACCACTGAAAAACACTATGCTAAGGGAAAGAAGCCAGACACATATTGTATCATTTCATTTGTATGAAATATCCTGAAGAGGACAGCCCACAGAGACAGGAAGCACATTCGTGGTTGTCAATGTGTAAGGCAGAGTGACTGTATAATGATTAGGAGGCTTCTGTTTGGGGTGATGGAAATGTTTTGGAGCTAGGTAGTGGTGGTAGTTGGACAACACTGTGATGTACTTAATTTCACTGAATAATTGTGCACTTTAAAATGGTATATTTTAACCCTAGAACTCTGGGACATGATCTTGGAAAAACTATCCTGTGTTACCAGTGGTTAGTGAGAAAAAAGAGGTAATTCAGAGGGAAAAAAATGGTACATTTTATGTTGTGTATTTCACCACATGCATGTGCACACACACGGGCTGAAGAGGGCAGACAGGGGGACGTGGGGTCAGTGGGAGGGAAACTACTGCAAGGACACCTGGAAAGGAGTGGAAGGCTTCACCTCTTCCAGCCAGGGGCACTGGGGTTTGGGCCAAGGAAAACCAGACCTGACAGTCCTTATAAGCACCCAAAGAGAAAGGAGAACATTACAGAGGGTTTTTAAAATTTGAAAGTCTAAGCAATATCCAAATGATGTGCAATATAAAGAAATCCAAAGTGCCTAGACATTTATAGACTTGCTGTCGATTCAAGTTTACAATATTGTTAAAAATGATTTTTATAGTGTTATGGACTGATTGTTTGTGCCCACTCTTCCCTGTATTTATATTTTGAAATTCTAATCTCCTATGTGATGGTATTAGGAGGTGGGGATTTGGGGAGATGATTAGGTCAGAGGCTGGGGCCCAAACGAATGGGGTTAGTGCCCTTAGAAGGAGAGACTCAAAAGACCTTGCTTCCTCCAACTGCTCTTTGCCTGGTGCGCATACAAGGAGAAGACCACCATCTCCAAAGCAGGAACTGGGCCCTCACCAGACACCAGATCTGTTGGGTCTTTGTTCTTGATTTTCCAGTCTCCAGAACTGTGACAAATAAGTGTTTGTTGTTTAAGTCACCCACTCTGTGGCAACTTGTCATCATAGCCCAAACTGACTAAGACATGTAAATATTGGGTAGTCACTCAATCTACTTACCATTATCAGTGGTGGGTATGGTGTAAGTCTGTTCAATGGTAAAATTCTCAGATCAAAGTTCAGTTCTGTGCACATGGACATATGTCCTGGTATCAATTTTTATCACCATTACTATGTCTCGAGTATGGATATAGAAATTTATTTAATAAGAATGAATCTACTATAAAGCTTCTCTCATAATCATCCATGGAGGATAATGCTAGGGACCCCAACATACTGGAGAGGCAGCCTGGAGCAGTGGAAGGAGAGGAACTTTGTCATTAGAACATCTGCTTGCGTCCCCTTCACGAACAACTCTGAGATGCACAAGCGAGGCCATTGCTAAATAGCTGATGTGAAATCAGGGCCAGCTCCTTACCCCGATGAGGGGCAGAGTGATGCTAGAATTGTTTGCCTTTCTTTTTGTCATTACCTTCAGTACCTCTTTTGGAATCCCGAGGGCCCATTCATCCTGCGTGCTGAGCTCATGGCGGCTACACCCCTTCCTGGAGAAGTCTCAGTGTTTCTTCAAAGCTTCATCTCCTTCAAGTCTTTGCTCAGCTCTGGCCTTCTAGCAAAGCCAGCCCTAGGCTGCTTAACACTCCTCTTCCCAGCACCTCTCCCATCCCTGACCTTGCAGTGTTTTTTCTTTTTCCAAAACAATTTGTAAACTTTAAACACAATAGGTAATTTTTCAAACTTATGTTTTATTTTCTGTGTCTCCTTTCCGTAATATAAACCCCAAGAGGGTGATCTGCTTGTCCTTCACTTGTTAGGAGTTGGTACCCTTCTCATTGTATGTTATGTTGGTGCTCTGCCTATGTAGAGATGACTTTACCTACACGGTGTCATCTGGCTACTAGCCGTCAGGGATAAAGTTCTTGTATTCCACTTCACCAAGATCCTTCCTGCTGGACACCCAGCTCAGAGATAGTTGGCTTCTGTGGCATTCTTCTCAATAAGAATTAGCTTTTATTTTGCACATTAATAATGTTGATTTTGAACTTCAGTAAAAGAGTTGAAAGTGCACTATGTACCAATGTTTAACCACATTGGAAAAACTAGATAATAATGTTGCCAATTCTTAAAATAGAGTTTATTTGGCTAGTAAGAGTCATTTATTTTAGAAGTTTCAGCTACATAATTTAACATTTAAATTTTAGCTTAAAAGTAATTCATGTGCTTATTATAGCCAGAGTAGCTCTTTTCTAGAATAACTCACAGTGGGGGACATTTAAGAGGACACCCGGTAAGACCACACAACCCAGTGACATCGCCAAACATTTCCTTAAAAACATGAAGAGAATAGCCACATTGTTATAGACACAAACAGGTCAGTTCTGGTCCTGCTTGGAGGTTGGGACTTTGATGAGTTGGTCTATTTTTCACATCACAAAATCTACATGTTCAAAAGATAGTTTGATCCAAGAGAAGACGGTGGCTGTCAGGAAGTCAGGACGAAGATACGTAGTTTGTGCTTCATCTACTTTTCAACTGGTGGTGGATGTGTTCAGGAGATCATGGTTGTGATGTATGGTCCTCAGATTCGTGCACCCATCCATCCATCCATCCATCCATCCATCCATCCACCCACCCATCCTTTTCTCTCCCCGCCTCCCTTCCCCCGAGCTCCCCCCATCATTCCATCACTCCTGAGCCTTGTTCATGAGTCAGGCATCACGCTAGGCGGTGGGGAGAGGGGATGAACACAGCCTTGGCGTTATTCTCGAGGGGCTCACAGTTCAGTGACATTTTATGGTTTAATGAGCAGGCAGGTCTGCAGATTGTGCATCTTTATCACTTAGACTCTGTAACAGGCATTGCCAAGATCTAGGATGGCACAGAAACACTTTTAGGAATAATACATGGACAGTCTCACAATGGAAGAAACATTATTTCCTTCAAAATAGCATTTTAAATATTTTCAGGCCTTCTTAATAGCAGTAAGTCAGAGTCCAGGCAAGGGGCCACTGAGCGTTTCCTAGCCCCACAGCCACCCGAAGTCCCAGGCATGAGAAAGCACATAGTGGTTTTTGGTCGAGGCCAGCAGTGTGCGTTGGAGGTGGGAGAGCCGTCCTGTTTGCTTAAGCTCAGGAGACAATACAAACAGTGGCAAACACTGAGGAACACGGGATGCTTTGTGGCATCTGGAAAGGGGGCTGACCACCGTTGCCCTTGTTCTGTTGCAGACTGGCCCCAGGAAGCAGACGGAAGCCCACAGACATTGCGGTGTTCTCACGAAGGAGACGGCATAGAAGGCTCAGCGGACGCGTTCGTTTTCATCAGTGCGCTTTGCCTTGCCGCCCAGCTTGCAGGAATGTTAGAATCTCATTGCCAGATAGAAGACAAGGTGATGAAGGTGAATAACCTGATGGGGACACGAAGGCTCAAGAGAAGCGCTTGTGAGATTTGGGAGTAGGACCAGGAATACCAATGAGGCAACAGTGGCATGGAAAAGCCAAGCCGGATGCGTGCCTGTGAGCCATGCTGTCCACAGCCACCCGCCTGCTTTCAGCTTTGCCACTGCTGAGTCTCCAGGTTGTATTGGAAAAAGTGACTCTTCCCAAAATATTTTCATTGAAATAGAAACTAACCCTTGTCGGCTGCTGGTTTAACAGTGTAATTCTTTCGATGGCTGCTGTCTGATGAAAGACTCACTCAGACTAACTCAGTGGTCGGGTGACTTTGACCCAGGTTACAGTCTCATCGCCAGGCCTGTGGAGGCCCGGGGACAGTCTTGCAGCCAGGCCTCCTGAGTCTGGAAATGAGTGCAGTCCCTGAAAGGTCAGTCAGGATGCCTGTGATTCTGGTGGCAGTCATCTTCTCTCCTCGATACCTCTGAATCAGCTGTAGTTCTGTGCTCTCCCCTGCACTCAGCTGCTCTGAGTTCTGTTTCTTTCCATTGTCTCTGAATGGTATTCTGCATTCACATCTGCTCCTCCTTTCTGCAGACTTCTTAAGAAAGAGCATCGTATGGTTCAGCCACCACCCAGGTGGGCTGAGATCACCCCACGCCAGCTTAGAGGTTGAGATGCCACTCCAATCCATGCACTAAGGCCAAAGGGCCAGTCTCCCTCAGAAAGGGCCCAACAGGAGGTGGGTAGTCAGGATACATGCTGAAGCAGTTTCATAGTGACAGACAGGCAACTAGCTGCAGTCTCCTGCCCAGGGTGGAGGGAAGTCTGTGACATAGGAAGGACTGAGGATGGCCATGATGCCAGACCCCATGCTGCTGTTCGTAGATGAGCTCTGCCAGCAATGAGGTCACACTCACACATCACTTGTCTCCCTGCACAGCTCTGGGCCCTTGTCCAGATAATCCCAAAGCTGCTAAGTGGTTGGGCAGCAAAGCAAGGTGAAGAGGAGTCTTTCAGAACGTAGTCTTGACTTCTAATCCCAGCACTGTGACTTTTCTTTCTATAATGTTATGTTGGAAAAATCTCTCTGCCTCAGTTTTCCTCACTTGTAAAATGGGTATATAAGTACCTATTTCATAAAGTCATGAGGCCAGAGGAAAGAACGTCTTTTATGTCCGCGGCTTGACTGGTGTGGTCTAAAACACAGTGTCGGCTGCTCGATTCCTCTAATGTCCCCTGGGCAGGCCCTCCAGCCTCCCTGTCGTTGTGGCCACTTTGGAGTCCCCTGGCAGGGCCTGAGGTTGTCATCCTCCTCACCTGGGCTACTTCCTAGGAATCCACCAATTTTTTTTTTTGACACAACAGTTATTTTAGTGTCTTTCCTCCAGCCACCTGGCCACCTTCCCACTGGACTGTTTCTCTCCAAGCAGAAGAAAACTGCCTCTCCCCAACTCTGTGCAGTTCGAGCTGGGAGATGAGCAGCACCCACCGCGGTAGCAGCTCTCATTCCCCATGGGCGGGGCCTTTAGAGTGCGTGATGAAAAGCAGCATGGTGGTAGAAGTTTGGTTTGCTGTGCATGTATGAAAATGGAATTTCCTGAGCTTTCTTACAGTGTGGCCCAGCTGTACAGGATGGCTCTGGTTGCCTCAGGAGGGACGTACAGCCCTGACCCCGAGGACCGCTGGCCTGGGTAGGGGCCTGGTTGGTGGAGGTGGCATAGCGGGGTTTGAACAGTTGGACTGGGTTACTTGGGCTCCAAATATGACCCTTAGCTTTTCTAATCCTATCCTTTCAGAAGCTTTTATCTAAGAAAATATGAAGGCAGTGGCTCCCAAACCCTGATGTTCTTTATTCACTTATTGCCATCCTCTCTTTTTCTTTCCTTTAAAATGAAAACTTTTATACTTTTTTTGAAAACAAGGTGTGCAGCTTGGACATGCGGAGATGAGAACGTAGCCTGAAGTCGTTATGACGTGGTGCTATGGCTCCTTCAGGACACAGCATGGGGGGCCTGGATTAGAAGGTAAGCCAAATCAGAATACTTAAAGGCAGTTGGGAAAGCCTTTTACATCTTGCTCATCCCTGGGCATCTTTCTCTGCATACCTCTGGGATAAATCCGTCAGCCTGTGGAATCCCCTGCTGAGATGAAGGTGGGGCGTATGAAGAGTTGGAGGGGAGAAGAAAACATCAGGTGAGAAGGTCAGTTGCTTAAAGGGAACAAAGGACAAAGGCCCCTTTGATGTGGGAGCTCATTTCTACCTTTTGAAAACGATTATCTTTATTTTTACCAGCTTCAGATTCAAAGTGGTCTCCTCCACTCTAGCCTGTGGATTGCTTTCCTTCCCAACACAAGCCGTGCATTAGAAACCTGAGCATCCAGCACTCTGGAGGCAGAAGATTGTCTCCGGGCTGGATCTCTTCTCACGTCAGCGTCAGGACTGCTGGCTACCAACTGTTCCTCTGACTTCAGGGAGCTGAGTGCCAGGGCTTGTCGGCTGAATCCTGGTCTTTGTTGAGACGCTACAGCAGACTCTTGATGTCACGTCAGGGTTCAGAGTCCATGCCAAGGTAGATACGTGGGATATGGGCACTGGCAGATTTGGCCACCTAGGCAGCCAAGAGAGAGGTGACAGCTGGCACCCATTATCCACATGCAGGCCACCTGGGGGTGGTCACATCAGACACGGTGCCAGGAGGGAGGAAGAGCGAATCAGAGATGACACCTGGGGAACAAGAAAATTGGTTGACTTATTTCCTTCCCTTCCTGTTACTACAGCCTGGCGACAACTTGGGACATTTTGTGGTATTCCAACAGGAGGTGTTTGAACTGCTGCCTACACAGAGGCGAGCGAGGGAGACTTGCTTCCGCACTGGTGGAATATGGCTGCTAACACATAGGATGGGCGCACTGTGGGCTTTTAGCGGCTGGGAGAGGTAGAGAGCGGGGCACAGAACCTTGCTTTGCTACCTAGAGAATCTCATGCTTGCACACTGGAGCTGTCTCAAGGCCATGCCTTTCTGAATACATCAGAGTATTTAGAAAGGTCTCAGGCAGGGTTCTGATGTAGCCAAACATGGCCAGAGACTGCAGCGGTGACAGGCTGGCCCCTGGGCTCTTGTCTGTGAGAATCACCCCAAAGGGATACAAAGGGACTTGGCGGCTGTAAAGGTCTCTGCTGGGACCCGCTGGCTGCTCCCTGAGTGGATGGCAGGGTCCTGCCCTCATGGAGCTTCAAGTGCAGTAACTGGTTGTGGGTGGACGTGCAGTGAGTGAGCTTCAGACCCTGTGATGAGCACTTGCAGTCTGCACAGCAACCACACGAGGGTGGACAGTTATTTCCCCCTGCTTAGAGATGAGGGGAATGAAGCTTCAGGAATTTAAGTAGCTTGCCTAGGGCCACATGGCTACTAAGAGATGAGGCTGGGATGAATTCAGGCAGTCTGGCTTCAGATGCTCAGTTGTGGATTGATATTTTTTAATGTAGACATTACTAATAGCCTCTGTAGTATTTTTACATCTTAATTTCTTACTAATGGCAAGACACAATAAAACTAGCTGTTCCTGTGGACAGTATTCTATGACAAATCCAATGACACTTTCTTAACTTGATTCTTATCCG
This sequence comes from Tonatia bakeri, assembly GCA_004024845.1. Lineage (NCBI taxonomy): Eukaryota > Metazoa > Chordata > Mammalia > Chiroptera > Phyllostomidae > Tonatia > Tonatia bakeri. Next base: position 102,884 of record PVIA01005158.1, read on the forward strand.
ATGTGTCTGGTTCTCGGGAATGTCAGGAACTGACTGCGCATCAGCTGGCTCTAATTTGGTATTTGTAACTCAAGGAGGCCAAAGAAGGAGAATTGCAAAAAAGAAGTAGACAATAATGTCAGGTGCTACAGGGAAAGAAAGTAAAATGGGTACTTAAAGGATTCCATTAGACCTGTGAGTAGATTTCTTATTTTTGTGGTGACATTGGTTAATAAAATTATATAGGTCTATAGTTATTGTCTCCTCGTATGCCTAAAGAGGTGCTTCTCCTCTCAGTTGTAATGACCTAGGTCATGTACACCTGGTACCGCACTCAGAGCACACAGTGGGCAAACACTGCAAAACCTGCAGGCCTCCCTCCCGCTCCTGAATGCCGGCACCCCGCTCCCTTTGCGGGAAGCAAACCACATGACCAGTTCACTGCGTGTCCTTCCTGAGATACTCTACACACATGTGAAAATGTGCACATGCTCTTCCTTTCCCAGAGTACCACGCCAGACGCAGCGTTCTGTGCCTCTGTTGTTACTCTAACAGCACCCCGGTCTTGCAGTGTGGCAAGCATCCTCAGCGTGTGCAGATGTGCGGGGTTCCGGGGTGTGCACGTACTCTAATTTATTTAACACATGTGTGTTCCCAGCTGACCCTTAAAAAGCTCTGACATGTAGGAGAGATACTGGAAAGGGCTTTCTCTCTCGAGGACAGAGAGGTAGCTGTCTGGAGTAAGGAGGAGAGCTGAGGCCCATTCATGTGCTAAGAGGTACTCGTACTAGGGCTTATTGAACTAGACAAGAACTAGCTTACTTTGGAGGGACTTTCTTATGATCTACCACCCTGCATTACGATTTAGACACTTCATTTCTGAAAATGCCATACTTCCTTATACATTAGCTAGAAGCAGCCAACATACTGTCTTCAATCTTTTGGGAAATGAGGTAAGTTATAAATCTTTTTCTTTTCTTTTTTTTTTTTAAAGACTTTATTTATTTATTTTTAGAGAGGGACGGGAGGGAGAAAGAGAGAGAGAGAGAGAGACATCAGTGTGTGGTTGCTGGGGGACATGGCCTGCAACCTAGGCATGTGCCCTGACTGGGAATCGAACCTGCGATACCTGGTTCGCAGCCCGCACTCAATCCACTGAGCTACACCAGCCAGGGTTAGTTATAAATCTTTTTCACCTTTATAACTCTAGCATCCTCAGAGTATCTAAGTTTCTTTTAGTTTTCTATCCTCTAATTCTTCATTTCCAATGGAAAAGATTCTACACCAGATCTGCCCAGTTCAAAATCCACTACTTACTGAGTAACTTTGCATAGTGGCTGGACTCTGACCTTACATTTCCTCATCTGTAAAGCAGGAATTGTACTACATATTATCTTAGGGTTTTTATTAGGATTCGGTGAGCTAACATTTACAGTGCCTAACCAAGTCCTTGTCAGAAAACAGAAGTTTAAATTGTTCACTTTCTCTTATTTGCTCTTCCGCCTCTTACGGGGTATGACCCATGCAATTGATCATTGCTGATTCTTAGTGTACTCGTATGTTAGCCTATAAATAAATTGGAATAGAGATTTATAAATGAGTTTTATATGAGTTTGGTTGGAATCTTAGAATAGAATAGAATAAAACAATAGAATCTTAGGAGTTTTATTTCTAGTAGAGGATACATAACTAGAAATTCATTTGTGTGTGAAATGTATAATTTAAAAGTGATTCACAGAACTAACAATTCAAAACATATTTTAGCAACATAAGCAAAAAATGGTCCAAAATGGTTTAAAGCAATTTTACTCTCACAGAAGTTCATAGCTGTAGGCCTACTTGAAGGCCCGCATCAGTTGCTGTTGTCAGGAATAGTGTAGCCCTACCTGAAACATATGGGTGAAAGAAGAAGAGCAGGTGCCAAAAGTCAGGGAAAACGATGCTGGCATGCAAAGTAACATGTTATTACCACCACTTAGCAATAATCCTTCAGGAGAGTCCTAGGCTCCTGTGGCTGTCTCTGGATTCTTAGGATACCATGTCACCTTGGTATGTAGGCCTCGCTTTAAACACAGTCTGCTGTTCCTCTTAAAACTGAGCCACGTTGATGGGGCTGATGCTTGATGCTTTAGAATCATCTGGAGGTTTCCATTGTAAAAGCAGCTACAAATATTTAAAGCCTGGGACCCACTCATCAATAGCCAGGAATCTCTTTGGCTATCCATTTTTGAAATTTCATGATTCTGTTGAACCTAGGGCAATTCAGCTAAGGGAAGTTGAGTTTATCCTGAATTTTCTGTGCTTAGTCTACGTGCATTTTGATGTGGTCACTGTAACAAACCAGAAACTCAGCTTCCGGTTTTCCTTATTCACATGTCACATGAGCACAGTTTCGTGTGTCCTTGGAGTCAGGGTGCTCGGTGTCATGCAGTTTTAAACAACTATGACAGATTTTTCTCTGATGTCTGATCTGGGTATGTTTAAATGAATTAAAATGTTCACACTCTGCTTCAACTTCTTTTGAGTATTACCTCAAAATTGTAAATTTTAAAGGCATAAATCGAAAGTCACAATTTTAATCCCACCGGGATGTGAGCTAGTCTTGTGATCTGTCCTGGTACAAAATTACCTGATGGTGATGAGATGGAAGCTTCCATTTCAGGGCAAACTTTTTTTTTACACTGGAATTTCCTCCGTCCTTTTTTATTCTGCCTTTTTCTTTCATTGTAGATCCCTGTCTATGCCAAGCGAACCGATCTTTCCTGTGGTTATGCCGACCACTCACATTCTCTCTGACAGGCGGCGGGCCTGCCGATGCACGTGTGTGCTCTCGCTAGTGCGGCATTTGTTTTGTGGACTATCCTGAGCTGGCTGGTTTGGGCGAGTGTGTTGCTTCAGGGCCCCAGGATACACGCTCAGGTACAACAGATCACATAGGAGAAAAAAGGGAGGTAAAGTGACTGGCTCCCGTCGATCAGTGAGGAGTGGCTTGGCAAGACCCCAAACCTGCGGCTTCCTCCATCAGGCAGTTTCTAGCACTGGAAGGAGGACACATTTGGAGCAGACAGGTGTGCACTGTCTTTGGCTCCATCGTGTACCAGGTATGACTGAGTAGGGTGCTTGACCGTCTGTGCTTTGCTTCCATCGATAAAATTGGAGCTGTTCCTTGTCACCAGGCAGAGCGCTTCCCTTTCCTGTTGATCCCTACTCTCAATCAGGGCTTTCCCAGGGCGGTAATCAATTCTGGGGAGAACTACCCTTGGGAGACAGATAAAACTGTGCTTTTAAATATAATAAAAACATATATTTTTATTTTCTATTTATTTTTTATTGCATTTTATTGTATTTATTAGCAAAGCGTGGCCTTGCTGGTGCAGGCTTGCTGCACGCCCAGCTCGGGAGAGCAGCGACGGCGGCCCAAGCAGTGCTGGGAGTGGCCTGCGGAGCTGTCCTCGCCAGCACAGATGGGACTGCGCAGTGGGCAGTCTGAGAAAGGCTGAGGTTTTCCCGGGGATTTTTTTTCAAAAAAGACCCAAACTGATATAGGTGCCACAGAAAGGTTTCTATCTCGGAACCTTGGCGGTAACAGTGTTTTATGTGACCGTAAGGCAAGCTTAAAAAAAATTATACATTCATTGATGAGAATATATGTATTTTTTAAATGTTTTTATTTTTAATTATAGTTGACATACAATATTATATTAGTTTCAGGTGTACAACATAGTGATTCAATATTTATATAAATTATGAAGAGTGATCACTCTGATAAGCATAGTACCCATCCAATACCACACATAGTTATTAAATTACTGTTGATGTATTTCCAATCTGTACTTCTTAATCCCTTACCTTTTTCACCCATCCCCCTCAGCCACCCTTCCATCTGGCAACCCTCAGTTCATCTCTGAGTTTGTTTGTTTTGTCTGTTCATTTGTTTTATCTTTTAGATTCTACATATAAGTGATATCACGTGGCATTTTTCTTCCTCACATGGCACTTATTTCACTCAGCATGATGCCCTCCAGATCCATCCATGTTGTCACAAATGGCAAGATTTCACTCTTTCTTATTGCTGTATAATATTTCATTATGTGTATTTATATTTATATCTATCTATATCACTTAAAAAAAATATCCTCACCCAAGGACACGCTTATTGACTTTAGAGACAGAAAAGGATGGAGAGAGAGAGGGAGAGAAACATCGATGTGAAAGAGAAACATGGATCAGTTGCCTTTCATATGTGCCTTGACTGGGGACTGAACCTATGACCTTTCGGTTTACAGAACGATGCTCCAACCAACTGAGCCACACTGGCCAGGGCTATATACCACTTTTCCATCAACTTACGTACTGATGGACACTTAGGTTGCTTCTGTATCTTGACTATTGTTAAGTAATGCTGCAATGAACACAGGGGTGCATATAACTTTGAATTAGTGTTTTTGATTTCTTTGGATAAAAAGACAGAAGTGGAATAGCTGGATGATATGATAGTTCTATTTTTAATTTTTTGAGGAACCTCCTTACTATTTACTCCACCAATTACAATCCCACAATGGTGCACAGGGGTTTCCTTTTCTGTCAACCTTGTTAATTGATGACAGCCATTCTGACAGATGTGAGATGAGTATCTCATCGTGGGTTTAATTTGCATTTCCCCTGTTATTAGTGATGTTGAACACCTCTTCATATGTCTATTGGCCATCTCTAGTCCTCTTTGGAGAAATATCTATTCAGGTCCACTGCCCAATTTTAATTGAATTTTGGGAGTTTTCTGGTGTTAAGTTGTATGAGTTCCTTATAGTTTGGATATGAACCCTTAATGGATATATCATAGGCAGATATCATCTCCTATTCAGTAGATGGTATTTCATTTTGTTGGTGTCCTTCTTAGTTTGATGTTGTCCCATTTCTTACTTTTTTTGTTTCCATTGTCCAAGGAGACATATAAAAAAAATATTACTAAGAGCAACGTTAGAGAGTTTTCTGCCTATATTTTTTTCCTAAGAGTTTAAAGGTTTTAGGTCTTACATTTAAGTCGTTGATCCATCTTGAGTTTATTCTTGTATATGGTATAAGAATTCATTTAGTTGTTTTTTTTTTGCATGTGTCTGTAAAGTTTTCCAACACCATTTATTAACGAGACTGTCTTTACCCCATAATCTATTGTCTTCTTTTCATAGAATAATTACCATATAGGCATGGACTTACTTTGGACTCTCTGTTCTGTTCCATTGATCTGTGTGTCTGTTTTTATGCCAGGATTTATGCCGTGTTTCTCTTTCTGTTTTGAGTACTAGAACCTTGCAGTATAGTTTGATGTCAGGTATTGTGATCCCTCCATCTTTGTTCTTTCTTAAGATTGCTTTGGCTACTTGGGGTCTTTTATCATTCCTTGTAAATCTTAGGATTATTTGTTCTAGTTCTGTAAAGAATGTGATTTGCTATTTTGGTAGGGATTGCATAAAACTGTAGATTGCTTTTACTGTGGACATTTTAATGGTGTTAATTCTTCCTATTCATGAACATGGTATGAGCTTCCATTTATTTGTGTCTTCTTCAGTTTCTTTCTTCAATATCTTAGTTTTCTGAGGACAGGTTCTTTACCTCCCAGGTGTTTATTCCTAGGTGTTTTATTCTTTTTGATGCAATTGTAAATGAGATTGTTTTCTTAATTTCTGGTAGTTTGTTATTGGTGTACAAAAATGCAACCAATTTCTGAGTATGAACTCTGTATCCTGCTACTTTACTGAGTTTATCAGTTCTAGTAATTTTTTGGTAGAATCTTTAGGGTTCTCTCTATATAGTATCATATCATCTGCAAATAATGACATTTTTACTTCCTTTCCAATCTGGATGCCTTTCTTTCTTTTTCTTGTCTTACTGTTGTAGCTAGGACTTCCAATACTATGTTGATGAAAAGTGGTAAAAGTGGACATCCTTGTCTTGTTCCTTATCTCAAAGAAAAAACTTTCTGCTTGTCACTGTTATGATGTTAGCAGTGGGTTTGTTATGTATGGACTTTATGACGAGGTGTGTTCCCTCTATTTTCCCTTTGCTGAGAAGTTTTTATCATGAATGGATGTTGGATGTTGTCTAATGCTTTTTCTGCATCTATTGATATGTTAAAAAATTATCCTTAATTTTATTTATGTGGTGTATCACAGTGATTGATTTGCAAATATTGAAACAACCTGACATAAAGAAAAAATCCCACTTGATCATGAAGTATAATCCTTATAATGTATTGCTGCATGCAGTTTCTGATATTTTGTTGAGGATTTTTACATCTAAGTTTATCATGGGTGTTGGCCTTTACTTTTCTTTTTGGTAGTATCTTTGTCTGGTTCTGGTACCAGGGTAGTGCTGGCCTTATAAAATGATTTTGGGAGACTTTGCTCCACTTCCACTTTTGGAATAGTTTGAAAAGGAAAGGTCTTAATTCTTTGAATGTTTGGTAAAATGTACCTGTAAAGCCACCTGGCACAGGACTTTTGTTTGTTGGAATTTTTGGAACACTGATTCAATTTTGTTAGTAGTTATAGGTCTGTTCAGATTTTCTGTTTCTTTATGATTCAGTGTTTGAAGATTATATGTTTCTAGAAATGTATCCATTTCCTCCAGGTTGTCCAGTGTGGTTGGTTGTAGTACTTTCTTGTGATCCTTTGTATTTCTATGGTGTTGGTTGTCACTTCTCTATCACTTCTCATTTTATTATTTGCCTCCTCTCTCATTTATTTTTGATGAGTCTAGCTAAAGGTTTATCAATTTTGTTTATTTTTTCAAAGAACCAGCTCTTAATTTCATTGACCTTTTCTAACCTTTTTTTTTGTGTGTGGTGTGTCAGTGTGTGGTTGCCTCTCACCCCCCACCCCTCCAAATGGGGACCTGGCCTGCAACCCAGGGTTGTACCCTGACTGGGAATCAAACCAGTGACCCTTCAGTTCACAGGCCAGCACTCAAGCCACTGAGCCACACCAGCCAGGGCTCTATTATTTGCTTAAGACTGTATTTTGTTTATTTCTGGTTTGATCTTTGTTTCTTTCCTTCTAGTCACACTGGGTTTTGATTTTTCTTCTTTTTCTAGTTCCTTTAGGTGTAAGGTTAGCTTGTTTATATTTGACATTTTTCTTGCTTCTTCAGATAGGCCTCTATTGCTATGCATTTCTATTTTAGAACTGCTGTGTTCCATAGATTTTGTGGTCATTGTGTTTTTATTATCATTTGTCTCAAAGTATTTTTTGATTTATTCTTTGACCTCATTGTTAAACCATTTAATGCTTAGAGCATGTTATTTAGCCTCCACGTTTGTATGGTTTTCAGTTTTCTTCTTGAAATTGATTTCTAACTCCATACAATTGTGATTGGAGATGCCTGATAGGAATCTTCTTCAATTTTTGGAGTCTTGTTTTGTGGCCTAACATGTCATCTATTTTGGAAAACGTTCCACACGCACTTGACAAAAATGAATATTCTTTTGGGTGAAATATTCTAAATATATCAACTAAATTGATCTGTTCCCATTTTGTCATTTAAGTACACTATTCCATTGTTGATTTTCTGCCTGGATGATCTATCCATTGGTGTCAAGGGCATGTTATTACTATGAATCTCTCCTGTATGTCTGCCAATATTTGCTTTATATATTTTGGTGCTCCCATTTTGACTATGTAGATGTTTACAAGAGTTATATTCTCTTATTGGATTGATCCTTTATCATTATAAAGTGTTCTTCTTTGTATCTTATTAGTCTTTGTTTTAAAGTCTATTTCTGTCTGATATAAGTACTGCTACTCCAGCTTTTGATTTGTTTCATTTGCATGCAATACCTCTTTTCATCCCTTTACTTTCTGTGTATGCCTTTCAGTCCGAAGAGGGTCTCCTGTAGGCAACATATGTATGGTTCTGGCTTTTTTATCCATTCAGCCACCTTATGTCCTTTGATTGGAACATTTAGTCCATTTATGTTGAAAGTGATTATTGATAGGCATACAGTTACTATTGTTTTAATAGTTATTTTCTGTTCCTTTCTTATTTCTTGCTCTCTTCTATGTTGATGTCTTTCTATATAGTGTTATGTTTGGATTCCTTTCTCTTGATTTCTTGTATGTCTCTTACAGATTTTTGGTTTGTCGTTACCATTTTCTTTGTATACACCAAGCTATGTGTATAGCAGTTTAAGGTGCTGGTTGCTTAAGCTTGAACACATTCTAAAAATGCTACAATCTTGACTCACTGCCTCCACATTTATATTTTTGTCATTAAATTTACCTAGTTTTGTGCATGTTTGTATCTCTTTATTATATTACACATGATCTTCATACTTTTGACTTAAACTTTGTACTAGCTTTATAGTTGGTTAATCCACTGCTTTTGCCATTTGCCTTTGTCATTGAGAATTTTTCTTTCCTATATTCTCTTATTCATATTTTTGATCCTTTTTGCTTAAATAAGTCCCTTTAATATTTCCTATAACATTAGTTTAGTGGTGCAGAATTCCTTTAGGCTTTTCTTGTCTAGGAAACTATCTTTCCTTTGATTCTAAAATGATATCCTTGCCGGTTAAAGCAGTTGTGGTCGTAGGTCTTTACCTTTCATCACTTTGAATATTTTGTGCCACATCCTTCTGGCTTGCAAGGTTTCTGTTGAACAATCAGCTGACAGTTTTATGGGAGCTTATTCATACATAACTAACTGCTTTTCTTGCTGCTTTTAAGATTCTGTGTTTGTCCTTAACCTTTGGCATTTTAATTATGACATGTCTTGGTGTGGGCTTCTTTGGGTTCACCTTGTTCAGGATTCTGCACTTCTTGGACTTGAATGTACATTTCCTTTTCCAGCTTAGAGATGTTTTTGGTTATTATTTCTTCAAATAGGTTTTCAATTTCTTGATCTCTTTTCTCTTTCTGTTACTACTATGATGAAAATATTGTTATATCTGAGGTCATAGAGGCCCCTTAAACTATATCTATTTTAAAAATTATTTTTTTTGCTGTTCCAATGGTTTTCTGCTATGTCTCCCAGATTGCTGATTCAGTCCTCTGCTTTATCAAGTCTGCTGTTGATTCCCTAATGTATTCATTTCAGTTATTGTATTTTTCATTTCTGACTGGTTCTTTTTTGAAAAACGTATTTATTTTAGACAGAGGGGAAGAGAGAGAGAAAGAGAGGGACAAAAATATCAATGCGTGGTTGCCTCTCCTGCACACCCTACTGGGGTCCTGACCTGGTTGCAACCCAGGCATGTGCCCTGACTGGGAATTGAACCGGTGACCCTTTGGTTCACAGGCTGGCGCTCAATCTACTGAGCCACACCAGCCAGGGCTCTGACTGGTTCTTTCAATGGTTTATATCTGTATTTTTGTTTTCTCTTTGTTGACGTTCTAACAGAGTTCATCTGTTCTTTCCCTAGGTTCATTAAGCATTCTTATACTCAGTGTTTTGAACATGGTCTCTGGTAGCTTGCTTGTCTCTATTTCATTTAGTCCTTTTTTTTTTTTTTTTTGGAGGAAGTTCTGTTCTGTTCTTTCATTTGGGACTCATTTCTTTGTTTCTTAACTTTGGCCAACTTCTTGTTTGGTTCTATGTATTAGGTAGCTCTGCTATGTCTCTGGGCTCGGTAGAATGGTTTTATGCAGATGTGCTGTGGGGTCCAGTGGCACAGTATCTCATCACCTGAGCTGGGTACTCCAGGGGTATCCCTTGTGTGGCTTGTGTGTGCCATCCTTTTGTCACTATGTTGACTGCTATTGGCACATCGGTGGTTATGGTTAACCCTCAGGCTGACTGTGAGGGCTGGCCATGAGTACTGTAGACAAGGTGTTGTGAGGGGGCTGAACCTATGCCTGGGAGTTTCTTTACTGGGACTTTAGTGCCAGCTGTCTGCCTTTTGGGTACATCATTTGTGGAGCTGATTGTGTGATAATCTGTTGGGGTCCAAAAGTGGCCATGTGGTATGTTGGTTTTGGAGCCTTTTGGGAGGGCCTCTGGTGTTGGTCAAGGTCACCCATTGCTTGTGACAGCTCGGGAGCTACAAAGTGATCTGCAGTTGGTTGCTGCTGCTGTCAGGCTAAGGAGACTTTGGTGGTCACCATGGTGAGCTGGGGTCAGCTCCCACTTGTACCAGGTTTGTGTCCATTTAGTTCAGGCCACCTTCTGAGCCAAGACTGCCTGCTGCTTACACAGGGTTGGGGTAATGGGGCACAGGGCACACTGAGGCCAGCTGCTGCTTGTTGGGGCTTTGTGAACCTTTAAGAGATTTTAGCAAAGTCTGCATGTATCGTGAGGTAAGGCATACTGCTTGTGTGCAGGAACCACTGGAGGAGGTTCTGCCAAGTGCTAGGCTAATGGAAAGCCCAGGTTTGGCACCTCCCTCCTTCTGCAGGCAGGTGGGAGGAGCGTTAAAGGAACAGTGCCAGCTGCCATCTGCCAGTACTTTTGTCCTGGGAGAGTTGTCTTAAGCCCTGCCCACCTAGCCCTTGCCCTGAAGCAAGTCAATTTAGTTCCTTCTCTGGTGCTTTTTGAGTTGCTCTGTGCTGAAGCCCAGAGTGAGTTTGTGATCAAGTTCATCTGTGTGCAGTCCCTCTGAGACCTGCAGAGCTTAGGTCTGCAGCACCCCTCTGTCTCACTTGGAGATCCTTGCTGGTTTTCACAACCATGTTTTGGGGTCTCTTCTTCCTGGCACTGGTGTGCCAAGTTGGGGGTCCTTGCGTGGGACCTCTCACACTCCTCAGGAAAACCCTCTGCAGCCGTGGTATTTCCCCTAATTCTTAATCACCACTCAATAGGTGATTAACCTGCCTGTTTTATGTCTCCACCTCTCCTACCAATCTCAATGTGGTTTCTTCTTTATACCCTCAGTGTAGGAATTCAGTTAAGCTAGTGTTCAGGTAGTTCTCAGTGGTTGTCCTGTAATTTAGTTGTAATTTTGATGTGACTGTGGAAGGGGGCAAGTGTTTATCTACTTTGCCATCTTGACTGGAAGTCTGAGACCATTTATTTTTAAATGCAAAGAGAACATTAAAATAGACCCCCTCCTTTGTTTTTCATGTTTTTTTCCCCCACTAATAAAAATTTCTTGAACAGTCTGAATTCTGCTTACTGAGGAAACAGGGACATCACCTCATCTCCTCTGTAGCTTATCACCTCGATTAGCCTTGTCCCTGCGTAACATCCTCTCCTTAAGCTGCGAGCATGATATGGTGCTGTGGACTGTGACCTTCCCTGTCCGAACTCCCGATGTAGTCTGGTTTGGATGAGTACACGGGGGTAGAGTTTATAAGGACATAAAGGGACCGGAGTGTTTTCTCTGTCACTCTCCATCCTGTGAAGACACAAGGTGGCTGTCTGCAAACCAGGGAGAGGTTCTCATCAGACACTGGATCTGCTGGGACCTTTGTCTCGGATTTGCCAGCCTCTAGAACTGTGGGAATAAAGTGTTTTTCGGATCATAAGACGCACCTAGGTTTTAGAGGAAAATAGGAAACAAATTTTCAATTAAAAAATGTAAAATATTTAAGAACAGAAATAACATTTCACCAATTTAAATATAAACAGAACTCAACAGCAGCATTATCAACCATATTTCTCCCAAATTGGTGGCAGGGGTGGGGGGTGGGGAAGAGGTGCATCTTATAGTCTGAAAAATACAGTATGTGTTTTTTAAGCCACCTGGTCTATGGAGATGTGTTACAGTGGCCCAAGCATACTTTAAATGATATTCCAGAAATAAGTCAGATCAGCAGACTGCTACCCCACAAATTATTTTTCTTGACTTGTGTTTTGGTATGATGACACTGACTTGTGGGCTACAGAAACAATCCTGTGAATCCTGTATTTATTATCAGGATGTTGTCTGTAAATTAGGTTTGTCTTGGTGAGGCTCATTAGGAGGAAAAGCTCCCCAGCCTTTATAATAGGGACATTTTTCTCTGGAGCAACTGGCTTCCTTTTATCTTATGGCTGCCCTGAGTTAGAGGACTGACAACATTCCTTTTCTGTGCTGCATTCCAGGAAGGCTGGGACTAAATTTAACACTCACCTTTACGTATGATTTAGCACTACTCGGGGTAAATGTTTGTGTATGTCCACTCTAGACATGTTCCTGTTTACTGTCGTTAAAGAAAGGAGGGGTTTTACGTGATAAAGTGTATGTAGGTGTGCTAGAGGGAGAAGAAACACTGAAGTGATTTTAAAATCTCCACTCAAAATCTAGAGGCAACATGGGAAACCCAAAACCACAGGAAGGTGATTTTACATTTAAAATACATGTAAATAGGAGATTCATGAACCCTTCAAGTGAAATGTATAGACTGTATTCCTGAACTTTCACTAGCTTCAATAACATCAGTTATTACATTAATATTTCAACATTATATTTAGACAACTTTCTTTCCTTCCAAGTATTCTCTCATTTGTCAAAGACAACAGGAGAATATACAATGTTAAAAATTTATTTCTGAAATGCTTTATTCTTATAATCAGTACACATTATATTAAGTATAGAATTTCCTTAAAAATTAACAAACGCTAAGTTTCACTGTTAGGACACTGCTACAGAGAAGGAAACATCTGGCTCTTCTGACTCTTCTTTTTACATGTATCCAAGGCCAAGTAGATTCTCATGTTAAGGTTCTTCTGTGCTATTTTTGTCCAAGTTGTGACAGCTAAAACAAATAATAAGATCATAAATACAACATTTTGTTAATCACAAAAGACAAATGCATTCAAACATTTTTAAGCACCTCAGATTAAATGTATACACTTTCATCATGGTAAAAATTAGAGTTCTTATTTCATTAGCTGCATTTCTTGAAGAGTACATTTTTAACTCATGTTTATCACTAACTCAAGTATTTAAGATCTGTAGATTTATATTTTGTTTTTATTTCTAGTATGTTATTGATTATGCTACTACAGTTGCCCCTATTTTTCCCTTTGCTCCCCTCTGCCCAAAAGCTCCCTTCCCTCCAGCAATCCCCCAACCTTAGTTCATGTCCATGGGTTGTGCATTTAAGTTTTTTGGCTTCTCCCTGTCTATTTTGTGCCTACCAATTTATGCTACCTATTCCCTGTACCTTTTTCCCCATCCTCCCCCTTCTCCCCTCCCACCTGATAACCCTTCCAAATGATCTTCATATCTGATTCTGTTTCCATTCTGGTTATTTGCTAGTTTGTTTAGATTCAGTTGTTGATAGTTGTGAATTTATTGCCATTTTAATGTTTATAGTTTTGATATTCTTTTTCTTAAATAAATCCCTTTAACATTTCTTGTAATAAAAGGCTTAGTGATGATGAACTCCTTTAGCTTGACATTATCTGGGAAGCACTTTATTTGCCCTTTCATTACTCTATCCAGCAAAGCTGTCATTTAGAATCTTGGATGTGGGCCTTTGCCTTTCATGACTTGGAATACTTCTTTCCAGCCCTTTCTTGCCTGTAAGGTTTCTTTTGAGAAATCAGCTGATAGTCTGATGGGAACTCCTTTGTAGGTAACTGTCTCCTTTTCTCTTGCTGCTTTTAAGGTTCTCTCCTTATCTTTGATCTTTGGCATTTTAATTATGATGTGTCTTGGTGTGGTCCTCTTTGGGTCCAACTTATTTGAGACTGCTTTCTGGACTCGTATGTCTATTTCCTTTGCCAAATTAGGTAAGTTCTTCTATTATTAAGTTTTCAATTTCTTGCTCTTCTCCTTCTGGCACTATGATTTGGATGCTGGTACATTTAAAGTTGGCTCAGAAGTTCCTAAGCCTCCCCCTTTTTTTTTTTTTTTATTGTTTCTTCTTTCTGTTCCAGTGGAATGTTTATTTCCTCCTTATGTTCCAAATCATTGATATGAATCCAGGCTCCCTTCCCTTCATTGTTGGTCCTCTGTATATTTTTCTTTATTTCACTTAGTGTAACCTTTATTTATCTTATGGCTATACTCACTGAGCTCTCTGAGCTTCCTGATCACTAGTGTTTTGATCTCTGTATCTGACAGGTTGGCTATCTATTTAGTTCTTTTTTGGGGTTTTGTTCTGTTTTCATTTGGACCATTTTCTTTTTCTCCTCAATTTAGCAGCCTCCCTATGTTTGTTTCGGTGTATTAGGTAGAGCTGCTTTTACTCCCCGTCTTAGTAGTGTGACCTATTGTAGAAAAGGCATCTGTAAATGGTGTTGGGGCAGAGCCTTAGGTAGTCACTAGGGCGGGGTTACCCACTTCATTGCTTTGGGGCTGTGTGTGTGTGCGCGCGTGCACGCGCATGTTGAGAGGGGACTATCCTGCTGCCTGGTTTCTGGAGGCCTACCCAGCACTCATCCTGCTTCCGGTCACCTTACTCACCTCCTGTATGTGATTGGTGCCCCTTCAGCTGCTGCCATGGGGTTTGCATACGTTCTAAGCCTATGCAGGTCCTTTTAGTGGTGAAAATTTGGCAGTTTCTTCTGCTGCCCCAACCGCAACTGGTTATTATAGCCAGAGGTAATGGCAGTTTATCTTCTCAGTGCTAGAACCCTAGGCAGTGTGGTGTGGCCTGGGGCTAGGATAACTTACTCCTAAGGTATCCCTCCCAATTTTTATCCACCACATGTGAATGTGGGACTGCCCGTTCTCTTGCCACTGCCACGTCTCTGTGCCCCACTGCATCCTCTCTGCATCTCAGCCCCACCTATCCGTCTGAATGAATGTGGCTTCTTTAAATCCTTGGTTGTCAGCTTGTTCTGACGGTTCCGGGTGTTACTTGTTTTTGAGATCTGGTTGTAATTATTTCTATGGTTGCCTGAGGAGGTGCAGCATGTCTGCCTACGCCTCCATCTTGACCAGAAGTCCCAGAATGCCTTGCCTAGCCATCTCTATCAGGAGTGGACCTGTCCTCATCTCCCTCCCATAGCTTTAGGATCTCTGTAGATGTTTTAAAACTAAACAGTAATAAACACTGTCATGGCCAAAAAGGTAGAAAATATTTATAACTGCAAATTTACCTAATGAAAAACAAAAACCCTGAGAATGAAAAAATTAATATTAAAATGTAAAGAAAAAATGTTATGTGGGACTTCACTGCTGAAAGATCACTTCTCCATACATTTTAATTAATTTTATATTTCTAAGAGGTAATTAAAAGGGCAAGACTTTTAATTTGGAAAGGCTGAGTTATCTCTTATTGGATGAATTCTCCCAGAGATAGCAATTATAAACTTTAAACCAAACCAACTACCTGAAGGCAATGGAGAACAACTGAAAGGCAGGTCTGGAAGACAGTCTAAACTTGGAAGGAAGGGAATAGCACTGGCCAAGTTCCCTGGATCCTGTGATTCTTAGCCTGGAGGTAGGCTATAGTTGTTTCTACACTGGTATCTAAAATTCTGATAGAAAAACTGCAGTCTTTCTGGCTTGAAGGACCAGAGGAGTTTGGGGAAACTGAAGCCACTGGATAGTGAGGGGAAGTCCTGGAAAGGAGAGAGGCAAAGTGAGGGATTCCTAAACTCTGTGTAGAGACTTTTCTTAAATGTATGGTAAAACCCTGAACCACCTGTTACTGCAAGAGACTAAGAAGTTAGATTTGAACTGCTGCCCAAGAGACGAAGTTTGAAATTTGAGTAACTGCCTGCTAAAACCACAAATCAACACTCTTTACAGAAACAGAATTCAGTCTACAGTTCACAATATTAAGTAAGGACACAAGCTAAAATTATGCAATATATGAAAAAACAGAAAAGTAAGACTGATTCTCTAGGGGGAAAACAATGGAGACCAACAGTGAGATGATCCATATGCTGTAATTAAGAAGTTTTAAAAAAAATCCTCCCACAAGGATATGTCCTCCCCCACCCCCCCAAAAAAAATGGATTTCATAGAGAGAGGAACGGGAAGAGAGAGTGGAAAAGCTGATCGGTTGCTTCCCGTACATGCCTCGACCAGGCAATGAACCTGCAGCCTAGGCATGTGCCCTGACCTGGAACTGAATCTGCAACCTTTTGGCATAGAGGATGGCACTCTAACCCACTCAGTTCCGCAGCAAGGGCAATAGAGAAGGTTTTAAAAGCAGCTGTGACAACTATCCTCAAAGAAACTACAGAAAATGTGCTAACAAAGAAAAGATAAGAAATCATAGCAGAGAAATACAAACTATATTAAAAAAAAACAACTGAAAATTCTAGAACTGGTAAGAAAACTCTGAAACTGGTAAATATATTATGCAAACAGTAGAATGGGGATAACAGGGTAAAGACTCAGTGAACCTGAGGCCAGCTCGGCTTAAACTGCACACGCTGATGAACAGAACCCTCAGGGTCTGTGGGATGACAGCAAGCTGAACATAAATGTACACGCTCCGAAAGGAGAGGAGAGAAGCTGGGCGCACAAACACTGGAAGATACAACAGCTGAAAATCTCCTGTATTTGGTGAATGTATAAATGTATAGATTTAAAAAATTCAGTGATCCTGAAACAAGATACACAAAAAGTCACAAAAGACACATCATAATTAAATTGCTGAAAACCAAAGATAATGAAAAAAAGTCTTAAAAGCACCCAGAGAAAAATTATATCAGTCTGAATAACTGCTGACTTCCTATCAGAGACATAGAAAGCAGAAGATTATGGAATAATCTTTGAAGTGTTGAAAAACTATCAATTCAGAATTCTATATCCAGCAAAAACATCATTTAAGAGTAAAAATGCAATAAGGACATTTTCATATAAAAGAAAATTAAGAGAATTCACTGCTAGCATACCTGAGCTACACTACCACACCAATACTTATGGAATATTGCTAAAGCAGTGTTTGGCAAGAGTTTTAATTTTACTGTTTTTTAAATGCTTATCTTGGAAAAGAGAAACTAAAGTTGTTGACTTCATGTTCGAACTTCAGAAGCTAGGGAAGAGAACAAAGTAAATCCAAAGTAATAAAAACAAAGGAAGCAAAGAGTTGAAACCAATGACTAGAAAACAAACAGAAAATTAGCACAGACAACATCTGGCTCATTGGAAAAGGTTAACGAGATTGAGAATCCTCTAGTTACCCTAACCAAGCAAAAAGATCCTGTTTACATGATCTTCTAGAACAGGCAAAACTAATCCAAAGTAGGAAAACTTTGAGACAGTGTGTTTGGGCAGGGACTGACTGGGAACAACCACAAAGGATCTTTGTGGTGTGATGGTTCTATGTCTTGGTAGGGGTTCGGGTTACTCAGGTGGACATATCTGACAAAACTCGGGATGTACACTTAAGATTTGTGAATTTCACTACTGTAAATTTAAACTCCAAAGACTTAAAACACCCCTAAAAAATGAACTCCAGGTAACGGTACTGATACAGATATATTAAGGGGTTAGTGTACTGATATTTACAGTTTACTTAAAATTAATAAAGTTGGAGTGATGAATAGAATGCATGAAGGATAGATGGGTAGATACCTTATAAAGAAAGTACAGTACAGTGTTAATTGGCATTGTACATGTGCTCACTGCAAATTCTCCCCAACTTTTCCATGTATTTGAAATTCTCACAATACCATTGGGCCACTGGGGTAAGAAAGTAATGTTAGAAAATGATACTAGGGCCCTGGCTGTTGTGGCTCAGCTGGTTGGAGCACTGTCCCGTAAACAAAAAGGTCGCCAGGTCAATTCCGTCAGGGCACACGCCCAGGTTGTGGGTTAGGTCCCTGGCTGGGGGCGTAAGAGAGGCAGCAGATCGATGTTTGTCTCTTTCGTCCGTGTTTCTCTCTCCCTCCCTTCCCTTCTAAAAATCAATAAGCATGTTCTCAGGTGAGGAAACAGACAAATAAATACATGGAAAAGAGAAAATGATACTAGGAACTGGTGCTAAAAATGAGTACAAGGAACAGTCACTGTTTTGTAGCAGTCAAGGTAAAGATAAGGACATTACTGATCAGTCTACTAAGTTCAAGCTTAAAAGAGCTAAAGTTAATATAATTACTGAGAGCACTAGGGGGAAAATACTAAACCAACGTGTAGACCCTGCCCAGCTCAGTACTGCTGTCATTAACTCTCAAGGTGAGTGAGATTCCACTGTATCACCTGAGCTCATTTGGTAGTACCAGCCCAAGAAAGTTACTTTATTTCTTAGCCCAGTTTACGATATGTTTGGCAAAGACAGAAATGTGGGCAGTATGTAAGGAAATGCTGAATTAAATTTTTCCTGAGTACACTATTTCAATTTTAAATTTTCTGAATTTACCTTTTTACAGATTTGGAGTCCTGGAAATAATGTTACTCACCAGAGTTTTCTTTACAGTTGCTCATAGCAAAACCTGACATTCTTATAACTCAATGGTTTTAGCTGGCTGAGATGAATGTAATAATACCCACGCTCGCTTCTGAAAAACACCAAGAGCAACTCAGGGTAGGTCAACAGAACAAAC
>PVIA01005159.1:0-121326 GCA_004024845.1 Tonatia bakeri
CACCTACCCAGTTTCCTGTTCCCCAGACCCATGTCAACCCATGTACCGAGCTCCCTCTCAGCCCACGTTCAGCAGAGATCCGGGAGTTAAAGCAGAGGCAGGAATTAATCAGACTTTTAGGGTAGTTCTAATTTACCAACATTCGGGCAGGTATGATGAGGCCTGACCCTGAGCCCCACTTGCAAACACAGAAGAACAGAGGAGAGAGTTCTTTGCTCGTATCAGAGGCGCTGAAAAGAAACGGACGCCAGCCCTGATACCCATGGCTGAGGGTTGCAGGCCCTGGGTGCAGGGACATCCGCAGACTCTGTCAGTCCAGCTCAGGACACTCAGAGCTCAGCTCGGGTGGCCGTCTGTTCTCTGCTTCAACCGAGCTTCCTCTGGATGTGAACTAGATGCTCTAACGATAATAATACAGTGTGTTCTGTGCCGTAGCCCTCCCTTATCCACAGGGGATAGGCCCCAAGTTTAATGTATAAGTTAGGCACAGTAAGAGATTAATAGTGACTAATAAATAGAATAATTACAGCAATAGACTGTAATAACATTTATGTGAAAGGGGTCCCCCATTTCAGGGACCCCTTGCTGGAGTCTTCCTTTGGGCTCAGGGCTCTCTGGGGCAACACGTCGCCATCAGCCAGAGCGCGTTTTCTCTTCGCGTCTTCCACCCAAAAATTTAATGTCTCTTCCATTGCAACTGAGCACTTACCGCTCACTGTGGCTGTAACATTTGCAGTTTCAGGTATGACAGCAAAACGAGCACCAATTTCTTTTTCCTCCTTCACAGTCTCACAGGTAGAGGTTCCCTTCTTACCGTAGATTTCAGCAATATCAGGATACAATTTTTTTTTCTTATTAAGTCGAGAACTTTCACCTTTTTGCTTATAGGAAAGATAACTTCTCTTCGGCATATGTGAATTGCCAGCATCACTAATCTTGCACTTTTGAAACATTATTAAGTAAAATAAGGGGGACTTGAAC
Source organism: Tonatia bakeri (assembly GCA_004024845.1). NCBI lineage: Eukaryota > Metazoa > Chordata > Mammalia > Chiroptera > Phyllostomidae > Tonatia > Tonatia bakeri. The sequence goes on from PVIA01005159.1 coordinate 982, forward strand.
CCAAGCTCTGCGATGCGGCAGTTGATCTGATAGCCCAGACAGCTGTACTAAGGGACTAACGTCCAAGCAGCGTGTGCAGCACAGAGGCACTGGGCGCAGGGGTGATTCACGTCCTGGGTGGGGCCGAGCGGAGCAGTGTGAGGTTTCATCACGCTGCCCTTCTAGAACGGCACGCCGTTTCAAACTCATGAGTTGTTCACTGTGCTGCTTATTTCTGGAATTTTCCATTTAACACTTTTGGACCACAGTTGGCCATGGGTAACAAACCGCAGAAGGAAAACTGGATGAGGGGAGGGACTGCTGTAATACAATGATATTAAATTATTATTGGTATAGTCAGTATGCATATTATGGCTTTCATAGCCTCCACTTTGCTGCATGTGCTGTCTTCTTCGCACCATGTTGTTAGGATGTAGCATTTTGTATGAATCCCCCGCAGGGCCTTTCGAGGTGGATCTTGTTAATCTCATTTTACCCACAAGGAGCCTAAAGCCAAGAGACGTTGAAGGACTTGCCCCGAGTCCACTGGCGAGCGCAAAGGGGCTGCTTTTCCAGTGTCAACTCCAGCTCTGCCTGACCCATGAACCCCCGCACCTAACTGCTGTGCTAAAAAAAATTAAAACTAAAAAATTTATTTCCAAATACACACCAGAGAAACAGTCACGTGCATCAGCCGGATTACCGGATGTAATAAATGCCCAGAGTAATCAGGACCGATGGGTTTTCTTTTTGAAAAGTTGACCCAGAGGACACTCCACTAAACCCGTGACTTGGGCTTAATCAGCATCACCTCCAAGTCCACAACACTACCCCAGACCTGCAGGTACGAGGCCAAGGTTGAGCTTGGAGGAGCATCAGAGTCTTCCTGTAGGACTGGCTACCAATCCAGCTTCACCAGACTGGGTGGCCTGGGGTTCATTTCTTTATCGTCACGTAGACACTGTGGTGTCAACCCCTTGGGGTAGTAATGTGTCTAGGGCAAGTCACAGACACCCAACTAGGCCTCTCATAACAATCGAAGTTGAACCACTTCCACTGCCTTCTCTCCAGAATCTCATACAAGCCTGGCACATAGTAGGTCGTCCAAGTGCAGGGAACCAAACCAAGTTGAAATTAATTAACTGAGTGGAAGCCCCCTTCACCCCCATCCCCAGATGTTCTGCTGTGTCTTGGTCCTGAACAGAACGAGATTAAAGTTGTCCCAGAATTATTTTAAATATCGAACAATGAAATATTTTACTGAAATGGCACATTTCTCATATGTATTGCCTTTGGTTTTTTATTCCTCCAGCTAAATGGTGATTTTCTTTTCCTTATTAACAGTAAACAAAATTAGAACTTCAGTGAAAATGGACATTTTCAAACAGACAAGACTCATTTTCATTTATTTAGGAAATGTTTCACCTGGGTTTCTCTGGGAAATGCAGACAGCTTACTTTTTAGCAGACTCTGGAATCAAAGTGTCTCTTCAGTCATGACAGAGATTTGAAATAGATCTGTCTGTCAAGGCTTAATGAAAGTCTTAAAACATCTTCAGAATATGACTTTTTTTGGTGCTGTGTTGCAAATTGTGAGTTGTTCAGACGATCAGGATGAAAACTGAACATTGTAGAAAACACCAAGAATGCCCATTCTGCCCCCAGAACACTGGGAAAGAAACTGGCTTCCCCAAAGAGGCCCACTGGTGCCCCCTCCCACCCTCCTTCACAGTCCCCCGGACTGGAAGTTGGATCAAAGACATGTTCTCAAAACAACTAGCTTGGTTTTGAGAATATCGGCTTGAGGGAAAAGTGAACATTTTTTTTAATGAAAATCTTTTTTCTCCTCATTTAAATAAGCATTCCTTTAACAGTTCAGGTAACTAGGATGGGGTGGGGGGGGACCTAGTGGTTTCCGTTGGAGTTCCTTTTCCTATTAACGGAAGGCTGCTTCAGTCTCGAAATTGAAGTGTGTCACGTGCATTTCTGGGTAAAGAGGCTACAGCAGAGATGGCTGCATTGTTCTTCACTAACGGAGGATCTTGAATGGGTGGGGCTCCCTTTGTCCATCTCTCCTCTGAGCGGCGCTGAGGTGGGGTCAGGTCATGGACGTCCCAGAGGCCACGGGTTGCGGCCACCAGGTTTCCAGGCTGAAATTCTGGCTTGACAAACTAGACCAGGGAGCAGCCTTTTGGTTTGTTTTGTCCCACCTAAAACAAAGTGGAAAACCAGCTCTGCATCTTTAAAAAAAGATTCCAGAAGGATTTCTCTCAGGGATGAGATTAGGAAGCCAGTGGGGAAATGCCGCCAGAGCCTCATGGGGATGAGCTGGCTCCCAAACCGGAGCCTCTGCACGGGCCTCCGCCCTCTCTCCACCCCCGGCTGCCAGCTCTGGTGCCCAGGGTTTGAGCACATTCAGTGGGATCTCGCTCCTTGAGCAGTGATGAAGGGAATACGACTCCGCTTCTCCAAGGTCGTGCCTGGAATCGCAGACGAGCTCTAGGGAGGCTGTTCTCCTTCCACTCATAAAGAACTCAGGATCCCCGGCTATTGGCGCATAGGTTGAATGAAACCTGCAGATGTGGGATTTGATTTTGGTTTGCTTTGATTTAGTCTTTCCAGTGGTTAAAAAAATAGCTCCAATGTTTAAAACTCCGGTGATTTTATTTGAAAGTGTGTAGGTTCAACTTTCCATGAACATCTGGAAGCTACGGCCCGCATGTGCCGTGGCAGCCGGAGGAAGGGCCTTCCTGTGAGGAAGGCCGTGTTGCGTCCCTGTGCCATCCGCTACTGCAGTCACGAGCCGCATGTGCATCAGGGGCACTTCGAATGTGGCGAGTGCTGGTTTGTTCAGCTTCCTTCATTTTAACTGATTTGAATGTGAACGGCCGCCTTCTTGCACAGAGCAGGTTGAGAGCTGATGTTGGACAGCCCATTTGGGCTGCTCACACCTTTGACTTTGGCCAGATGTCCTGTCTGTATGTGGATCTGGGCATCCACGGGCACCCCCCTCCCACGACTGCTGTCTGGAAAGCTGCCCCCATTCCAGAAGTGCCATGTGAGAGCCAGCGCCAGCCCAGTGGGAACAGGGGAGAGGGACGTAGAGGTTCACTCGCCCCAGCACTTCCTTTTAAGAGGAGGAAACTCCCCCAGAAAGGTGAGGAGACTTGCCCACACACTTTCTCCAGTGCTCTAAGTGCCCATCTACCTTCCCCCTAAATAAGCGGAAAGGAAACGGAAATTACTGAAGGCTGCCTCTGCGTCCTGCCATCCCGTCATCCCTTCATCTCCAGCACTTTGCCGGAGGCAATGTTTTACACTGGGGATGGGACCGCACCCTCCCTTCCTAGGGCCTTCCCATCACACGGCCACTGGCTGGGGGCTGGCCACCCAGTGCCCCCATGGGTTGCTGTCCAGTAGAGAACAATCTGGAAAGAGATGGGCTTCCAATCACTGACCCTGGCTACCAATGGTGACCAGAGCCCAGTGAGAAAACACTCGGGGTGCCTGCCTGTCTTCGAGCCCCAATAGCCCAAGGTGTGAATGGCAGCCGGGTCCCCGAGAGTCCCTCCCATACAAATAGCCGAGCAGGATCTCTCCGGCATCTCAGCCCAGGGCTGCGCCTCACACATCTTGTGCAGTTTTCTGCTAACAGACCTGCAGTGGCTCAGGTCCGAACGATACTCGAGAACCGATGGTGCGCTCAGCCCCGTAACTGATGAGTGGCAGGCAGAAGTCAGACAGGAGCGCACCTGCCGGGCGGAGCACGGTTTTACCCCATAAACAGAAACATCCTCGGGGCTCTTCATCCTCGAGTAATGCTAAGTGGGGAAAGAGAGTGCTGAACACTTCCAACCATTAAAAGACAACCATTGAAAGGTTGGAATACTTCCAACCTTTGGAATAGAGGGTGTCTCAGTGAGTGACCGCCCCTCAGGAAGTACAGTGTGTCACCGTAATACAGTCGGAGTTCTTTGATCGTGTGCGTACAGTTCGGCCTCGGTCCTCCAACTTCATCCGTTACAGAAAACTGTTCGAGGGTGATTTATTCAAAAACAAATCTCCTCTGTCGCCCTAGAGACGTGTGCCGGATCACACAGGTGTCGGCATGGCAGCGTTGTAGGGCAGAGAACTGAACCCTGGAGTTTGTCAGACAGCCGAGACGTTTTTCCTGTGAACAACTTGGTTATTCACAGCAAAGATGTGCAAGGATTGAGATTGGACTGTATATGCTGAACGTGTACTTGGTACATATGTATCATGTGATAAATGTGTGTCAAATGTGTGTATATTTGCTTTACATCATTAAATTAATCTGTTTGGTTCAGAGAGCAAACACTGGCTCCTAAGGGCCAGATTCCACCCCCGGGTATGTTTCATCTGTGACTTTGGTTCCTTAAGGTTCACCTACATTAAAAACTCAGGAGGCTTCACATAAAATGTCTAGACGTCTGGCTCTCTCCTTTTAGAAAAAGGGAACAACCGGCAGCCTTGCACCCACGTCCCAGCACAGCAACGGTCCTCCGACATGGGAAGGGGCAATCGGGTGGTGGAGTTGTGTTGACCACACCCCCAGGCAGCCCACTTACTCAGATGTCAAGCTGAGCTTCTGTGGACAGGGGAGTTCGTCCTCCCGGGTCAGCCCAGAAGGCTGTTCAGAGTAGAAATGTGTTTTTATCAAAAGATGGAAAAAGTATGACCCTTCACATTTTGAAAGTCCTTAGTATATATTCACTGAGTCATCCTATGTGCCAAACCCAAGGCTTAGCCCTGCCTCGGGGTGCATAACAGGCGTGTGCTCTGTTCTCTCTTAGTGTGCACATGGCTGAGTATTCCAACGCTCTCCCCCTCCCCCCGGTCTTACTGGGCTAAACATCAGCCCAGGTGGAAATGGTCTGTTTCTCCCCGCTCAACTACAAACTCAGCGTCCAGTTACATACGACGGAGGTCGTTTTTTCGTCCTCAGCCCACGGCAGACATCTGCACACACTGGCAGCTGCCTGGTTTCTAACTAACGCAGCAGATGGGACCAGTTGTCCAGGCTCCCCGTTTATAGGTGACGACATAGAATTAAGAGGCTGAGGCCGTTTCATCCGTGTTGTCGTGTAAGGGACACTTGACAGTTCAGCTGGGCACTGGGAGGCAGTGGAACCATTCCGAATCACCGCCAGCCATTATCTGCGACCTTCCCAATGCCTAAGTGAGAAGTTCTTCGGGATCCAAGGGCCAAACACTCGGAAGAGTCGTGAAGACTTGCACCACCAAGCTCTGGGGGAGTGGTGGCGAGATTCAAAAAGTCATCTTTCCCTTTCGATCTTTTGTTTCTTACGCTTATTTGGGAGGCATTTTTTCTTGCTGTTCTCTGACACCGAGCCTCTGCCGGACGGCACAAGATGAGTTTCTGTCTGTCACAACATGAATATGTAATGAGGGAAGGGCCGAAGACAAGCCCTTCTGCTCAGGAATCCATACCATCGAAGGCCCAAATTGGCAGCTGATTGTTTGTATTTATTTCTGTAGATTTTACAAGACACCTGGAGACCATTTAAAATGTTACTTGGCGGTGAGAGCTCTGTTTAAAAATAACGCTCACCCCAGTGCCAAATCACTTTGGAGTCGGGTACAAATATTGAGACAAAAACCCCAGCTGTTATTGCTTTGGCTGCTAATTTGAGGTGTCAAACGAGAGGCCGACTGCTATACGTCAGTGAATAAGGCCCCTTGTGAGATCATTATGTTTTCGAACAGTGGAGAGTAATGGGCTAATCAGTGCAGCATCAGTTGTTTTCATTATATGCCCACACAATGGTTATGAGCTTTAATTTAAACGGTCCGCGGGGAGATCAAGGAGATGAGTTATGTGCCGCACCCAGGATGGTCTGGGAGGGCAGGTACCGTAGGAGAGGTGGCTTCTTGCCCTCCTCTCCTCTCTCTCCGTCTGTCCGAGGCTCATTCCTCCTGCCTCTTGGCCCTCAGAGACTCACCATCTGCTCCCAATGGCCAGGAGATGAGCTTTGTTTAAGGAGATCTGTACTCGGTTCTTCTCGGTACTCCTAAAACTCCCGATCAACCAAGTCAACAGTATGGGTGGCTTTGGGCAACACGTAGACCTGTTAGCCAAACCTTGACCTTAGAAGGCTCTGAGACACCACGGTCCCCTCTTACGTGTTGCCTGTACCACCGCCCTCCTTTTCTGTGCTGAGCACCCTCTGCTCCTCGATGAGAGGACCTGTTAACGCTGTTGCTCTGAACAGCCGTGGCAGAGGGGTGGACCCCACAGTCCCGGCCATGTTGAAGTCAGTGGTGGCCGGGTCCACCACTAGCCCATCAGACTCGCCTCCGCCTCGGGAGACATGGAAATCAGACATCTGCCACCCGTCTGAAGGCAGCCCTGTAAGAGGCAGTTTGGTGAAACGGTTAAAAGTACAGGTCCTCGCATCACACTGGGCGCACCAGCTCTGCAACTGTATAGCTGTGCGATTGGGTAGAGTTCGCTGACCTTTCCAGGATCCCAAGTGAAAATGACAGTGGTGTCTCTGGGCAGTTGGGAGAATTAGACGAGGTCAGCCCTTGTGAATTCAACACAGGCACTGTTGGAAGTACTTATACCTTCTGGGCCTAGCGAGCTGGCCATGGGGCACCCACAATTGTAAGTACAAGTCAGGACACCTCCAGGATCACTTTACATACAAAGCCATCCTGTTGCCATAGCTGCTGATGACTCACTAATAGTCTCCTTCCTGGGGAATGTCAAGGAAGAAACCACCTTATCTATCTAGACTTAAGAAGTCAATCAGCCTTGAGATAGGGGCGAACTCCTTGAGATAGGCTCAAGGAGTCTGGATCCACACCTGAGTGGAGGGGAAGAAGAGGGTTCCAAGAGTACCCCCAGGAGGTCGACACACCAGGAGGCTGCAGTGGCACTTCCTGCGGATGCCTGGCTTCGCAATTATGTGGTACATGCTCGCAGATAATATCGCTGCATTAGAGCCAATTACAGAGTGTTATGGACACACAGCACGCAGATTGCACCCAGAGCCAGGAAAGCACAGAGTGATAGAGCGAAGGCCTAATCGGAGGAGACAGAGGGAAATGTCAGCCTTATTAAGGTTGCCAGGGTGGTGTGGCTGCAGCTGGACTTAGGTCCTCAGAGCAAAGATGGCTATCTTCAGGGACGCAAGGGAGAGCCCCACCTCACCACTTAGCAGATGATGGGGCGGAGCTGGGGGCGGAGCTGGGGGTGGAGCTCTCCCATGGTGATGACAGCTACCTCCATGGAGTACTGGCTGTGCCCTATTCCAGAATCGGGGCCTCTTTTTAGGTGGGAAAGCACTGCCCTCCACACAAGAGGCCTTCAGTGCCGGCCCATATGTTGCACTCCATGCTTAGATAAAGGCTCCATTCTTAGCCTTTTCCCTTGTTCAGTGGTTTTCCACTTGAGCTTGTATGGGACTGCTCTGTAGACCCATCAAAACACAGGAGGCCGGGCCCACCCCAGCAGCTTCTGGTTCAGGACATGCATCACTGACAAGCTCCTGGGTGACACTCCAGGTCTGGGGACCACACTTTGAGAACCACTGCCCAAGTTCGTTCTGTGCCCGACCAAAGGTGCAGTCATCGGCCCTGTCCCCAAGCAGGGCCTTCCGCATGCTCTGGTTCCATCGCAACATCACCGGTCTGGGGAACCGGGAGGCCCGTCTTTCCAGGTGGGGCGAGAAGGGAGCAGTCCAGAGTCAGACCGCCTGCTTTGGAATCCCAGCTCAGCCACGTGCTGTGCGGTCTCTCCTGCCAATGGCGTTTGTTTCTGTGTTTAAGGTTTGAACGGCTCTGACCTAATCCCCTCTTCTTACAGAGCCACGTTCAGCCTTGCCTGGCGCATTACAGCTCATCACTGGCAAAGGCAGGACGAGCTCTGCCCAGTTCTAGAGCAGCCAGAGGTCAGCAATCGTTGTGGCTGGAAAGCCAGTTAGTAAATATTTTAGGCTTTTGGGCCATATTATCTCTGTCACAACTACTCAGCCATAGGAGAGCTGTAACAGGAGAGTAGCCGTAGACACTACACAAGCAAATGGGCAAAACTTTATTTACAAAAACAGGCCATGGCCGGATGAGATTTGGCTTGCGGGATATAGGTTTCCAACTCCGGACAGACCCAACTGTGTACCAGTCCCTCACGCGTTCATCATTCCAGGGTAGTGGGTGTGTGGGATGGGGGGGTGGTAGTGGGGGTGGGATGGTCCTCTTGCCACAGGACCCTAGTATTTTCACTGAGGAACATGGGGAAGCACAAACTTTCCCAAGGTATTAGGGTTCACCGTGTGCCCTACGGAAGCAATGGTAAGTTCCCTCAGCTCCTAGTGCCCCTGGAGAAGAAGTGTTCGATGCCCTCTTTGTAGGGCACACAGCTGAGAGTGGGATCCATTGGGAGAAGCAGCATTGTCCAGACAGATCATTCCAATGTAGAAAACGATCCCTTTTCATTAGGCACGTATGCTCCGAGTCTAGCAACGCAGAAGAGACATGAGACAGTGTACGGGTCAAACTTCGTCACAATATAAATACAGGGTTTATAATGGGGAAGGGCTTTGTATGAGAGAAAGGAAGGCAGGAGGACTGTCTTTGAAACCCCGTCGGGGGAGGTGCCTTGCTGCTACTTCCGACTGAAATGCCCATCCCGTAGCTCATGATGGTGCAATACAGGGAACCAGAACAGTCCTACAGTTGGATATAATTAATGTAACTTGGAACTTGAAAACAGGCTGAATTGAAAGCATTTACTTAGGGAAAAGCCTCTAACCTGGGTGACTTGGGGTAAAGCATATTTTCTCAAAATATTTCCAAATGAGCAGAGCAGTGAGGACGAAACTAGACTCTGGAATCTGGTAGAACCCTGCCAGGACGTGGCGGTAAACACGGTGCAGGTGATGAGGCCGCCGCAGGGTGGTCTGAACCAGCCCCCCAGTGGGGGTGGGGGCAGGCCATGGGCAGACCAAGCCATTTCTTTATCTGTTGCTTAATTTCTAAAGATGTGTGTAGAACAAGAGGCAACAGGAGGCTTGTTCGGTTGTTTCTAGCTGTGCGCCCCAGAGTGGCCACAACAGAGAATACCATGCTGGAGGAACAAACTCGCCCTAAGCGCAAGAGGCAGCGAGCAAGCTGGGAGGAACTGCGGTGTAAAGAAAGCACAGCAGGGCCTGGGTTCTCCAGGAGCCCATGTGCCGCCCTGGGTGAGCCTCTTACCTCTCGTAGTCCCACGTTGCTTGTCTGTAAAATGGGAACCATAACTCCAACTTCAGATCGCTGCAAGGATCAAATGAGATAAATGTGAAAGTGCGTTGTAAACTGTAGAGGGCTAAATGAGCAACAGTAACAAGAACTAATGATTATTAGCCTGTGAGCCTGGCAGGGTGCTCACAAGTGTGCTTTCCACGCCTATTTCTGGGGCATGGCGGTTGCCTGAGGATGCTCCCCCAAAATGTCCATGCTTCATCCCAGGAACCTATGACTATAATATATAGACTTAGCGGATGGGATTGAGTATCAGGAGAGGGGAGGTGACGCTGGATTATCCAGTTACGTCATCCATCGCAAGGGTCTTTGTTAGAGAGAAAGAGGAGATCACCAAGCCAGCAGAAGAGGTAGGAGTGATCAAGGAAGGGGCCTCAGCCAGACAATGTGCGTGCCCTCTACAGGCGGCAAAAGGCAAGGCAGAACATTCTCTTCCTGATGCTCCCAGAAAAAATGCAGTCCCATGGACCCATTTTAGACCTCTGGCCTCCAGACTACGAGGGATAAATTTGTGTTGTTTTGAGCCCCTAAATTATCGGTTACCTATTCCAGCATCAACAGACAACAGATAGAGGCATCCTTCCCAGAGTCAGGCTTGTCTGGGCTCCTACCCTGCTACCGCCATGCGCTTCCTCCAGGAAAGAGAGATGACAGCAAAGTGCCTGCCTCACGGGGCGGTGGAGCGATTCATGGATGTCGCACCAGTAGAATGCTTGGCCCAGTGCCTGCCTGGCGTACAATAAGCTCTCACTTAATATGGGCAATTATTAGCTTCAATTATTAGCTTCTTACCATTTAGTCACCACTGAAGCTGTATGAGATCAGTGCCGTTATTACCGTCCCCGTGTTGCAAAGGAGGAAACCCAGTAAGATTAGGAAAACGGACTTAGGGTTGCACAGGCTGCAGGTGGCAGAGCCAGAACCCCAACCAGGTCTCCGCTTTCAGGGCGCGTGCTCACCCACTCTGCCCGCCGTGTTGGGGCTATGACAACAGCACCCCCATTCAGACACCGCCTCCCTCGGCAGGGGCTTAAAAACCAAATAGAGCACCGTGCTCCCTGCACAGGCGCAAGCTGCCAAGGCTGGAAATCAAATCAGTTTGTATTCGTTAGGGAAACAAAAACCCTAGCTGCCGTGGAAGTCAACATCAAGGAGGTCACCAACACTCTGACCCCCGTGGGCTGGCCAGCCCCGTGTAGCAGGTCATGGAAGTCCGAGTTCTGTGTCTCGTCGTTCTGGTCCCGGGATAATTGCCGTTATCGTGAATGTTTTATAGCCCTCATTATGGCTCACATTTAAATATCAGTATAGTAATGCCTTAATAAGTCATCGCCACCGGACCGCTGCCGGACCTGGGCCGGATGCAGTTAGTCGCAGCCCTGCATGTAACCGCGCTGTCTATTCAGCTCAATTAAGGCTGGCTGTGAACTTGACCTGGCGTTGGGTCCACAGCCAGCCCGGCTGGAAGGAAGCCGCTTTTCTGCAAAGCCGTTTTGCTTTTTCCCTGTGAGCGATTAAGGAGGACACTTAGATTTTTTGGCTCCTCAAGTGGAGCCGAGAACTCTGGGATGGATATAAGGGGAAATCAAGGCGTCGTTTAAGGCATTTCTGATCTGTTGGAGAAGGGGGTGGACAGGGCATAGTTCTCACCTCCAGGAAGTGTCCTGCTAAGGCAGGAGAACCCGGTCTGATGGGAGTGATAGATTCTTCAGCCCTGTCTGGTGAGATGTTCTGAATGCTCCCTGAGTGGGTGGAGATGGGAGGGATTCACACACACTCATACACTCATGGAAAAGATAAGCCACATAAAACAAAACAGCTCAGTAGGTTCAACTTCATAAAGTGCAAAGTGCCCGCACGGGTGCGTTAGTAAAGGTGCGGGGTGGGCGGAAGCAGGCAGTGTGAATTTGGTTTGTTCACTCCTTGTTACCATGGGATACGTCTACAATAATGCCAGACTTACGACAGCTACTTAATAATACGAGCGGGAAGGAAGAAAGCGCATCAGGTTCTGTGTAAGCAGATTTCCTCTTGGGCCTATTGGCCAAGCAAATGCCAAGTAGGACAGAGGTTGTTGAGGAATAGCCTGACGCGAGGGGGTGCGATCACTGGAATCCCACTGTGAGCTAGGGTCAACGGGGGCTAGAAAAGGGGTCTGGACCAGGCCCCTTGTGGGGGGGGGGCAGTACAGGGGCTGCTGTGTGCTGGATGAAGCTCTGTTTCTGTTTCTGTTTCCATTGGGGTTGGGGCGGGGTGGGGAGGACAGGAATGACCGGGACAGAACCAGGTTCTGTCCAGCACTGTCAGGAAAGCACTGTCCTCCATTTCCTGACCACGGACTGCGTGCTAAGCCTTTCACCCACCTGTGTGATGGTACCATTACCTGCCTCCATCCGCCAGTGACGGACCTGTGGATGAGAGATGTTGACAATGAGCCCACGACCACACAACTAGGCTATGTAAGACTTACTTTGAACCACGTGTGGATCATGTCATGGGGCTGTAGTAATGCACAAAACAGAAAATGTTAGAGGCCACTTTAAGAGGAAGATAATGTGTTCATTAAGAGCCAAAGGCAAAAACATCTGCTTAACTGATGAGCAAAGACTGTTCTGCCTCTATACCATTTCCCCCTCTGCAGATGGCTTCCCCTGGGCTTCCATAATAGGCGTCCATAGAAGGGCAGGCCCAGGGCAGCACGTGCCTGCAGCCCAATTTCATTCTTTGGCAGTCTTAGTTCATTCTGGTCCATTCACGGAGCCCACATCTCTCTCTTTGCTTTTCACTTGAAAGAAGCCAGTTAGTGCTAATGTCCTGCTGTAGGAGTTCCCATCCCCTGGTCGTGGAAATGCACAAGGAAGGGGAGACTTCATTCCCGTCCTCACAGACTCACCAAGAGCCAGAATAACCTATCCACATGGCATCCTATTGAGGCAGTATGTACATGGGGCAGCGCAAGGAGTCTGAAGCAGGATAACGCTGGGTTCAAGTCCCACCTCCAGAGCATAGCAGCTCTGGGTCCCTGGGAAAGCCGCCTTACTTCTCTGTAGCTCAGCCTCCTCATCTAGAGCGGGAAGGTAGTGCCTGCCTTGTAGGGCTGTGTGTGACTGGGCAAGATGAGGCATATCTGTTTCCTGCTCTCTAAAATGAGGCCAGTAGTACCCACCCAGTGCTGTAGGTATGAGAATTAGAGCTGTTGTGACGAAGCACTCAGCACATAGCAGGATTTCAGGGAGTGATATTATTGCTCCAGGTGGGTCAGCAAGTATGAAGCTGGCAGCAGGGGGAGGAAGGACCCGCCTGAAAAAGGGAATCACGGATTCTCTAACTTCTGGGAGGTCCATCCACTTGTCTCCAGCTGCTCCACCCACTGCCCCATGACTGGTGACCCACGGTCCCTCTTGTAGTCACATCCTCCCCTCCCCAACTTCTGTGAGCATTTTGGTGCCCCTCAGGCTGCTCCCCTGCTGACCATCTCCCTTCTCCCTCTGTCTCCGCAGCACCCTCAACAACAACAACATCAGCCGCATCCTGGTCACCAGCTTCAACCACATGCCGAAGATTCGAACTCTGTGAGTAAAGGTCCTTGCCTCCTCCCCCACCTGCTGCCCATCACCCGCAGCCCAAAGTGCGGCAGTCTAAGTTGCGTGTGAAGCCTATGGAGCTTTGACTTGTGGGGTGGTCCTTCTGTCCAAATGCTGCCTCCTTCTGCTGCTGACTAAGGGGGTGTTGGTGAGCAAGGGCAGATGGGGGAGTGTGCAGGTGCCATCCGTGGTTCTGACCTGCCCTTCTGCGGCAAACAGACTCATTGCTCTTCATCCTGGGAATTTTCCTTGTGTTTTCCATCTTGGTGGAAAAGTCTGTTAGTGTATGATCTCACAGAGCGCGTAGAACCAGGTCGTAATGACTCACCATCCCCTTAGCTCATGTCATGTGACCCCCCCAACAGTTCTCTCATATTGCCAGTGATTGCCGTAGTTTTCCCCTCTACGGCCCATGGGGGAGAGGGAGTCTTAGCCCATCTTCCCTGCCCCCACCCACCTCACCTCCCTGCTCACCTGCACCCTGGATGATATTCTGGTAGTGACTTGGCTCTTTATCACCTGCGCTTGGGTGGGCCCAAGCCTTCCAGCGTGTGTACTCAGGAAGTGAATCTCCCCGTAATATCCCAAACCCAGAGCCGTTTCAGTGCCCTTGTTCCCTGTGAGCCCCCCTACTCAGCCAGAGACCCTTTTGTAGATTTGTCCGCCAAGTTCCAAGGAGGTTCACACTCGTGCTGTTCCTGTGGGTGGAGCCTCAGGGGTGTTCACATCAGCACTGTAGGGGAGAGCCAGCCCCTCCGAGCTTTCAGCCAGATACACTCAGGGCCCAGGCAATGGGCTAGAATTCCTGCTGTGCATTGTATTGGTTCTGGGGCCTCTTTTTCCTCCTTAGAAATGGGGGGGGGTGCTCAGATGAGACTAGACATGTCAAGTGTCTGCATGGAGTAGACAGCAAATGATGACAATGTTTTATTATCATCATCGTCTATTTAGCCAGAAATCAGGACTGACAGTACTGGGCAACCAGCTTCTCCCTGGCCCCTAAGCAACATGGAATCCACAGAGAGATGAAAATCCTTAGAGCAGCAGTTCCCAAAGTAGGACCCCTACTACTCTGTAGTGGGGTGCTAGTAGTGTCAACAGCACCTGGAATTTGTCAGACAAGCAAAACTTCAGGCCCCACCCCAGCCCCATGGAATCAGACTCTTCGGGGTGGGGCCAGCCTTCCAGGGGATCTCGGTGCTCCTGAGGTTTGAGAGCCCCTGCCTCCGTGAGAACTGGACCTTATCTCAGATGAGAATGAAGCCAAGGCCCAGGGAATGATTTACAAGGAAACAGAAGGGAGCGCCCTCAGAAGGACACAGAGAAGGAGTTGGGCAGACCCGAGTTTAAAGGCCAGTATACCACCTACTCAGGCAGGTGTCTTCATCCCTCTGTCCTTCAAGGAGAGCAAGTTAAATGCTGGCCTCCCAGGTGTTGGGAGAAGGAAATGCGCTATCCAGGTGTGTCTGGCCATGGTGTGCACACAGAAACTACTGGTTATAAGGAGGAAGAAGAAAAATGACGTGGGTCCCGATTCCACCATTGTTCCCCAATTCTCCCTTTGATCCCTGATATGATAATATAATTCAGCCACGAAAATCATCTCTGCCCTGCTTTTAAATTGGGATGGTGTAGTGATGGAGTTTTAAGAAGAAACCATTGGGTCCTCAAAGACCTCGTCAAAGTACCCAGCAAACCGCGAACGGGCTGGAGGACATGCCTCCGTGACCTCTACTTCTCCTCTTCTTATTGTGAGCTTAAGACCAGCGACAACGGGAGCTGGACTAGGCCCACAGGAGGGGGCGTGGCTAGGGCTAGATCTTTGGTGCTTTGTCTGGATGTGTGGTGGGGGGCTGGAAGAGAGTGGGAGAGTTTATTCTCCTCGTTTCTGTTGCCATTCTTCGAGCGGTCCTGGCCACTCATCTGATGAGTTCAAATCAATCAATCAATCTCGTCTGTCCTCTTTGCTCCCTGCCTTGTGCCATTTTCTCTTTAGTTTAATTTCAGAGATGGCTCTGTGCAGAGCTCCTCGGGGACTTGAGCTGACTAATCCCCCTTCACTGTAATTAAAGGGGGGGTGCCTGGTGCTGGAGAAGTGGGGAGCAGAGGAGAGAGGAAGGAAGTCATAAATGGGATTTCTAAAGGAAAGCTTTTATATTGAATTCAGAAAGCCACATTTTATAGAAAATGAACACTGGCTCTTTCTAAAAGGATTTGCTGGGAATTTAATTTCGCGTCTGTGGCTAATAGGCACCTTTTACAAATTGGCATTCGTATTCATTCACCTTATTTTCTGTAAAGGTGGTTTTGCCAACTTGGGGTGTGGTGTCTCTGTCAGCGGAAAAGTGCAGGACAGCACGCACAGCAACCGCCCGGCCACCTTGATGCCTCGGCGTCTGAATCGGAGATGACAGCCTTGTACATTGGGTGGGGAGAGAGGTCTGGAGCGAGTCTCCTCCCGACAAGAGTAACATCGAACATGGTTCCAGCGATTTGTGGTGCGCCAGGCCTTGTGCTAAGCACTTACATGAATCATTTCAACCCTCCAAGCCACTGTGGGAGGGGGGCATCATCATTTATATCCCCACTTACAGAGGATGAGGCCCAGCATTACATCACCACCCAAAGTCACGGTCATAAAGCGCAGAGCCAAAGTTATATTCGGACAGTGCGGCATCAGAGCCTGAGTGCATCCTGTTCAGCAGAAACAACAACAAAAAGAACAGGTTGCAGGTGAGCTAAGGAAGGTGCGACCAGAGCTTTCCGTGTGCTCAAAGGGCCCCTGGAGACCACCCACCCCTAGCCATTGCCATCCCGACTCACCACAACTACTGACAATAATTAAAGTAATTTCCCTTCTTGCTCAGGAGAATGAGAAATACTCCTGGCAGCATACAGCTCACATCTTATGATGAACACGATTGTTTTTCTTCTAATATTTGTCGTTAGGATGATTTTACTCAGTCTGACCCCCCAAACATGGTATGAAAGGCAGCTGGACAGGCTCTGCTTGGCTCAACCCACCCGGCATTTCCAGTGCGTGAAATTCTGACAGGGAAGCCGAGCCCAGTAACTGCCCCAGGCTTTGACAAGAGCCGTCAGGTCATTCTCGGCCACCTCTTTTACAGGGTCCCACTTGAGAGAGGAGAAATTCCTACCAAGACAAAGGCTCAGGGAGCCTCTATAGCAAGGTTAAGGGGAGAGGTGGCTTGGGGCTGGCCATGGGGAATGGAGGAGGGACCAGCCTAATAGAATCTTCCAAAAGGGGAGCCTCTGACATTCTGATTATCTCAGAAACGAATGTGCTTCGTAAGGACCTGACTCACCTAAACCTCACCTCTGCGCTCCCACTGATCTCTCAGCCCTGATTGGACCTGACGGGAATTTGCTCACATAGCCCAGCTCCTGGGCCCACACTCGTTGCTACAGAGTGAATCCCGTTTCCTCAGCTCCCACTCCTCACTGCCTTTCCCAAAGGAAGCCAAACTCACTCAAAGGCGTTTCCTGCGGGCACACAAAAGATCCCCAGCCCCTTGGCCTGCGCGCGCAGCCAGCCTGCCTCTGCCCCGCCTGTCCACCCCCCACCCCACAGGCTCACCGTTGCCATTTTCCTGGGCAACCTTTCTACCCGCTGTGTGTGTCTGGCCATGGAATCCCCTTTCCCTCAGGAGACCAGTCCCTTTTACTCAAGCTGTTGGTTCCCAGGAACTCCCTCTTCTCCTCATGGCCTTGAGCAGAGAGCAACCAGCTGCGAGCACACCCGCAGGCCCGCTCTGTCCCGGCGCAAAGCAGTCATCCTTATTGAATAAGCC
This sequence comes from Tonatia bakeri, assembly GCA_004024845.1. Classification (NCBI taxonomy): domain Eukaryota; kingdom Metazoa; phylum Chordata; class Mammalia; order Chiroptera; family Phyllostomidae; genus Tonatia; species Tonatia bakeri. The sequence continues at coordinate 17,644 of PVIA01005159.1, forward strand.
GAGGACTGGCTTTCGCCCTTAGACCTGGGGTCCTTCCCCCAGCTTAGCCTTTTGCCCCTCCGGAGCCCCTTCGCACCTGCTGCACCTCTCTGGAGCACCTTCCGCAGCATGGGGTGGGGGTGGCGTCTGAGCTTTGAAACGCAAAGGGGGGAGTTGCTTAGAGCCCATTATAGGCAGCGTGTCTCAGACCTGGGAGCCTATTAAAATGTGTTTAACCTTACATATTGGCTCTGGAGCACAAAAAGAAATTTATACCATCAAATCAATCATTTTAAAACAAAATCATAAAAATCTTTTCAAATTTTTTTTAGCAGAAAAAAATGACATCTTATGTGAGAATTGTGTTCATTTAGTTGGTCTGATATGATGGGGTCTGGGGCCCCCTGAGGCTGCCAAGGCGCCACGGAGCTGTCCTGCCGGAGGCAGCATCCGTGCTGTGCAGGGAGGCTGGCTGGCATACGGCATGAGTTAGCGGCTCCTGGCCAACGTTTAGCAATGTTTAACTTCTGCTTACTGGAGTGTGGTCAAGAGCCCTTCAGCTCTCTCCATTCCGGGCTTGGGAGTAGCCTGGGCCGCCACTCTCCGCTGCCACTCAGCGTTAACTGGCTTGACACAGAGTGCTTGAAAGTCCCCAGATGCTGCTGGCTGATTAGCATGTCCCCAGGACTGGGTGTTTGAAATTTGCACCAGAAAGCCAAGTAAGGATCTGGCTTACTAAAGCCTCATATGACTTAAACTCTCCTACCCCTACTTCTAATGACCTAGGGTTATAGGGAACATGCAAGTTGGAAACGCCTGGGGAAGACTCTTTAGAAGCCCCTGGATAGCCTTAGTTTGTCCCGCAGTTACTGGAAAGGAAACTCAAGTCATTTAACCAGACAGGATTCCCCTTGGAAATGGAACCTACCAATCACTCTATGGAATCTTACTCCCCTGAGGGCAACAAATTGATCTGGAACCACAGCTACAAGAGGAAGAAAACCAGAGTCCTGGAACTGGTTAGGAAGTCTTTCCAGAGATACTTCAACCAGTTAGAATAGCAGATATACCAGGTGGACTTGACCTTGGGAAGGAGATACACCTTCTCTCCATGCCTTGCTCAGCCTGCCTAGTGCCCTCAGTGGTACTGCTTTGGGGCTCACTGGGACACAGGGGGTTCATTAAAGGGACACTCAGGAAGAGAAGAAAGGGTAAACACACCTCAGGTCTCAGCCCCAAGTCCATCGTAGCCGGGCATGGAGATCGAGACACTGTTTGAAGCCATCTATCACTCATGCTGGCTCAAGTACTAAAGTTTGACTCAAATGACGACTGTCACTGTGATGATGCCACTCCCCCCGCCCCCCACGTACTGAGGCTTTCCTGAGCGGGAAAGAAAAGTATGAAATTACTGTTAAGAGAGTGAATTGCTCCGAGCCCTGGAGGCATCCATTGGGTGGGGCCTGCGTGTGAGGGTGACTGCTGTTTGTGGCCTGGCGATGTCAGCGTGGAGGCCCCCGCGGTGACCAAATGGTGCAGAGGGAGATGCTCCCAGGGCTCCTGAGGATCACCACACTGGAGAACGGGGAGAAGAGCTTTGGCCTCCTCTGTTCAGCCAGTGGCAGGCTCCCCTCTCCGCACTATGACAGTAGCTTCCCTCTGTCCCTTCCTCTCCCAGGCGCCTCCACTCCAACCACCTGCACTGCGACTGCCACCTGGCCTGGCTCTCAGATTGGCTGCGACAGCGGCGGACAATTGGCCAGTTCACACTCTGCATGGCGCCTGTGCACCTGAGGGGCTTCAACGTGGCGGACGTGCAGAAGAAGGAATATGTGTGCCCAGGTGAGACTGACCTACTCATGAGCTCTCCCCGACAGCCCCTGGCCCTGAACAGACACTCGAGCCCAGAGCGTGGTGTGGAGCCCCTGGGTTCCCCCCAGCACTCTATGGTCACCCAGAGAACACAGCACCTCAAGGGGAAGGAAGGGTTTGTTATCTGTCAAAGGAACAGGCTCAAAGAACTCATGAATCACTTTCTGTTCAGCCTCATTGTCCATTGTGCCAAGAAGCCTCACATTGTTAGGGGCTACAGCATTCGTTAAACATATTCCTGTCGTCCACTGGCTCATAGAAATTGGGGGACAGGATAACAGAGGCTTTGGGGTCAGCCTGTGTGGCTGGAAATCCTAGCTCTGCCCCTTCCGGGCATGTGACTTTGGCAAGTTAACCTAGCGTGACTGCCAAACGGAAATGATAATGGTACGTAACTCAAGGGAGGGGTGGGAGGATTGAGAGCACTCAGCATTGTACACAGGACTTGGTGAGAGCTAATAAGTGGAACTTAATTATTACAGTTCAGTGGGCCCACAGAATGCGCCGAGCAAATGTGAGCAACTGGTCTGTGGGCAGTCGACGTGTAGTAGAAGCAGGTTGTCCGTGGAGCGCAGCGAGCAGAACTGCGCGCATGCACGTCGCTGCGGGCAGCATAGCTCTCTGGGCTCGGGAGGAGGTCTGAGAGCCTGAGACCTTCCCAGAGGAGGGAGCAGCTTTTCATCCGAGTCCTAAATTTGCTTGCTTGTTTGTTTTTTCTTTCCATTGACATCCTCCAGTCCCAACAACCCTCCCTTTTCTGGTGGCAAAAAAAGTGGAGGTAATCCCTTGATTTCCTTTAAAAAGTAGAGGACTTCCCCACAGAGGCGTTCCTGCTCTGCAGGGACCCCGTCCTGGAACAGGGGCCCAGTGGCCTCTAAAGGCTGGGGGTCAGGTGCAGGAAGGAAGAAAGACAGCAGGGAGTTTGGCACTGGTGGGGGCGGCTCCTCTCGCCAGTCTTAACTGTCACCTGCTTTCAGTGCTGAAGGTTCCTTGAGCCAGAATGTGCTACGGGGCCCGGGGAGACCGGGGCTGCAGACCAGCCTGCCTCTGCTCTTATGCAGCACTTGCAATTCATTAAGAATTTTCCTTGAATTCCACTACACCTCGTTCTCCGCTGCTTGTTCCCGTCATGTTACTACTTCATCAAGTCCTTTATTATCCAAAAGCATTCAAACACGTCTCAGAGCAGCACCTCGATAATTTCCCACAGACGCCCACTTAGAAATCACTTCCCATCAAACACATTTAATAAAACCGTTTATCACACAAGCACCCAACTCCAATATAGCGACTGTAATTACAATGATTATTAGGCGAAGGATACAATACCAGCCTAAGTGCCAGTGAAAGAAATAATGACAGAGTGCAGGAGTCATCCAAGAGCTAATGAGAAGAGCTAATTGGAGAGGTGTTAAGACGCATCATTGTAGGCGGGTGCCAAGTCGAATGCTGCGCAGAACGCGCACGTCGCTTCGTCGGGAAAGCGCCTCCCCATCAAAGGAGCCGCAAGACGTTGCCTCTCCAGCGGCAGTCAGGGCCCAAAACCCTGGGCGTGAGGCGGACTCTCGTGGGTCCTGAACGTGCCAACACCCAAATCTCCATCCTTCGAAGTGGCCAGATTGCTCGGGCAGGTTCACAGGTACAGAGGAGCATCCTTATCGCCTCCCCCGTTTATAGCAGCGAGGCCCACGTGACAGTCCCTGTAGCTTCTCAGTGCAAAGCCAGGTGTCTTCCGAGGACCAGAGAATTTAGTGCATGGACTCCAGACATGAACGTGCTCTTGATCTCCCCTCTCTCACCACAGAGTGAATTGAGGGGAGCACCGCATTGGTGGTCCCCGTGCGTGAGGGATTCTTCAGATGCTTCCCGGGTTATCATGGGTAAAAACAGAATGCCGTGCAGGTTCCTTTCTGCCAAGGCCAAGGGCAGATTTAATGGTCTGGGGGAACTGGTGTACTGCACGCCCATGATGAATGTACAGTCATCATTAGTGGGGCAGGACGACCACCTTGCCCAAAAGTTCTGCCTCTTTAATAATTAATGGTTAAAGGTCATTTCCGAGGCTGGGATAAAGGGGTGCCCAAGGATGCAACATGGAGCAAGACTCAGGCCGTGCACCCCAGGGAGATCTGAGAAGGGCAGTTTTCATGTGCTGACCCCTGCCCTGGCACACCCAGCCGGGGTGCAGACCCCAACCCCAAGGCAGAGCCCAGTGAGGCATCGGGATGCAGCGGTCTAGTTCAGACCTGGTAGTGGTCAGTTAGCCCCTCGTTCAGGCCATTCCCCCAGTAACTTGCAGGAGGATGACTTCAGCCAAGACAAGGAGGGAGGCAGGAACATCTCTTTAAAAAGAGAGGTTATCGCCTCAGGAGAAAGGAAAGGCGTGGGGCACCCATTAAGCCTTCCCTGCGAGTAGCTTCATCACCAGTGGCCCCTGTCACAGGCGTATCAGGAAACCTCCCCAGGCCCTGAGATGGTGTCAAAAAACTCATCAAACACACCACTGCGGAGACAGGGAAGGCGTGGTTCTGTGGGCCTGCCAGGGCCCGGCCTGCCCAGCTCCCTGCCGTGTCCCTTCACACTAAATGCAGCTGTCCGGGTCCCAGCGCTGCTCCACAGAAACCCGAGCTCCAGCTCCTCATCACCCCATCCAACCCAGAAAGTCACTAGCAGCACACGGTGACAACACCCATCGCTGCTGTCCCTGGACCCTTCCGATCCAAGGCGTTTATGTATTCTTCCTCTGGGGAAGCCACTGGGACTCTTTCACCAGGGCGAGGCGCTCTATCTTGTTTACTTACTGCTAACGTTTTCTGTGATCTGCAAGGGGACAGCTTGGTTTCCTTAGCTAATGCTGAAATGATGTCTGTTAGCTCTTCTTGATTTGACAGGAAGGTTAGGGCCCCAGGACTAGAAGGCTCCACGGTCCCTGTGTCGTGGTGCCAGAACCAGACCGGGACTTGGCCCAAGCTCACAGAACAGCCCGGAGAACAGGCTCTGTCTGCTTTGGCCGTTCCTCGTGTTATGTGAGTTGCAAGGTTTAGCTTTGTTTTTTATCCCCATCCTTACCTAAAGGGCTTTTGGAGGGGGTGGTTAAACCCTAGGATTTACCTTCCATGTGTCAATATTCTGGTTCTTTAATCTGACACAGTATTTAGCAGTCACTCTTTGTCAATCAAGAGGATTAAACAGTGGGCCCCCTGAGTCAATCACGTCTTTCCTTTGAACATCTGTGAACTCACCGGGTTGTCTGCCCGCCTCGCAGTCGCCTGCCTTTGAGTGTGAGACCTGTTTCCGTGAAGGTTAATCTTGTTGTCTAGTCACCAGGGTCCTCATCTCACACTGTGTAAGGTGCCCGGTGCCTAGAACAGTGTTTGATGCTCATGGCCTCTCAACGAGCCCGTTCTTGCTTATTATCAAAAATGAAATAGGTGTGTCTCCCTGGAAACAAGAAACTTTCCCCCTTGGTTAGTTTTTTTTTTTTTAATTTGGGGCCAGTTACTAAGTATAAAGATAATTAAGCTAAGCCTGACTGGCCGCCCATCTCCTTAGGAGGTTTTAATTAAAACACCATAATTGGACATTGCAAGAATGAGATTATTAGGTTTATAGCCATTCCCAAAATTATCATGCCCCTGGTATTTAAATCACGTTCATTTATATTCTCATCATAATTGCTCAAGTCCCATTGTCATCACAGTCTGCTGTTGGCTTTGGAAAGGCCAGAGGCCGCCAGGGACGCTGCTTTTGAATGCTGGAGTCAGTGTCTTTCCCACACGCTCACACGGCCTTTGGAGTTTTCGATGCCATGCACTCTATGGGTGACGTTCTCTAAAGACAGAAGGAAATAAGCACAGCTCTAACACGAGACTGTTCGATCATCCCACTGTGGCTCATACGATCCGCGTCTCGGCCCCAAGCCCTCTCTCCCTGCCCCCTGAGACTTCGAGACTCTGGTGGTCTTCAGTTTCACGGCAATGTAGAGAGGGATTTGGGGTGTCTTTCTGGCACAGGAGATGGTAAGAAGAGCATCTTGGGCAGTTTGCTTAACCTCCGTATTCTTCTGTTTTCTCATCAGCATAATGGGAATAATAGTAATAGAAACTGCGTCACAAGTTTTTAGGAGGATTGAGTGAGGTCACACACACACAGCACTTCGCACAGTCTCTGGCATGCAGGTACCATTTCTACAAGCGTTGGCTACTTCTGTGAGAATGACGGTCATTTTTAGCTCAGCCATGACGGTGCCCCTGGGCAGGAACCCTCACTCCCAGGGCTCTTGTTTCCTCACCACGTCCATGGCCCTTTCTAGCTCTGAAGCTCAGTGACGTTGGCCCCACTCCTCTGGGAAGATGAGTTAGGGTCTTTCGCTTTCAGCATGAGGATCGTCCACATTTGCCAAGTAGGAGAACACAAGTGACGTGGAGGTGGGCGGAGCCACCCCCTGGTCATTCACCACCCCCGCAACCCCCGCCACTTTCCTGTCTCTCAGAACCAGAGGGGAGCTGCTTGGACAGCAGAGGTAGGACGGTTGGCTCCCTGTCCATGCTGGCGACCATGGCGCTTTCCCCACGAGCACTCTGGGGACGAATGTCTGTCCTCGTGGTCGCTGAATGCCTTCCCTTCCCTTCCCTCCTTGTTTGGCACGGAGGCGGCTTTGGCTCCATATCAAAATTCCAGAGTGGAAGCGGTGAAGGGGGAAATGTGGGCCCGGCCCCAGAGGGGACACAGGTACTCACCCACGTCCCCATCCACGTCCTATTCTGGGTGGGAATGTCCTCCTGCCTCCTTAGAGAACGTCCTCCTTAGTCTCTGGGGGCAGCTCCAAGAGCGAAGCTTGGGCACTTATTCATAAAGGAAGACAGAAGAGCAAGGCCACGCACACTCCTGAGTTCGTAACAGAACACCTCAGAGAGCTGATGGCGGGGGTTCTGGGTGCGAGGCCATCCCTGGGCTGTGATTGAGGGGAGGGGAGGGTGGCTCCAGCGGACAGGCTTGCTCAGGGACAGCAAGGGCCCCGGGCCCCGTGAGAACATGCTGCACGGCAGGAACGCACGCGTGCAGGCAGGCAGGCTGCCCCCAGATGAACCCGCCCATGGAAGACAGACAGAGGCCCCTCCTGTCCAGGTATGAAACCTCCGCTCCCACGCCTCTCTGCTTCTCAGCGTGTGATCGCAGATTTGCTGGGCAGGGAGGGAGGTGCTTCCTCACTTTGTGTCCCTGGAAGCCCACTGCCCCCTCCCTACCCCCACAATCCTGAACATGCGTGGACAGGAAAGGCTGGCAGTGTTTAGTGGAGTGCCTAGGATAGCCTGGCCCGCTTGGTGAACTTGGTAGAGCTGGGTGCAGAGCGTGCTCTAGGGGACCAGGCAGGTGGCCTTGGTCACCGCTGAGAGCTACAGCAGAAGGCCTTTGACTTCAGGCATGAGAGTCCCATCTACCCACAGCAACTCCATCGCCCCACTCTGTGGCTGATCCTGTTGACCAGAGCCCAGGACACTCAGAAGTCAGGGGGCCCTCCCTCAGGGCGCTTCCAGAAGGATCTCTCACCTCCGTAGCTTGGGGACATTCAGCCCCGTGTTGGCAGGGCTCCTGGGCCATTTTCACTCCTGAGTTCATGCTCTCACTCCCCCAAGGTGTGTGTATCGAGTCCGTTTTGAGCCAAGCCCTGTTGTAGGCACTGGGTCGCTGCCCTTGTAGAGTTTACACTGTAGACTCGGTCTGTTCAGAGACAGAAAGCGAAGGGGAGGGACTTCCACCATCACGGCACCCAGAGGCCCCCATGGAAATGGGCTTCGTCCACCGGGCATGGGTCAGAGGAGATTGTCCAGGGAAAGGGGCCCCCTCTTCCAGCCCCATCCTCAACCTGAAGTGCTTTGTTTCAGCTGGAGAGAGGAATGTCCTCCCTGAGTGTGCACGCCTGGCTGGGGAGCTGCCAGCTGGGTGCTCACAGAGGCTATAATTACCTCTCTGAGTAATTAAAGGTGTTGTTAGTGACCTTGTTAGGGAATCTTTTTCAAAAGCTTTTTTAAAAGGCTTGACAACATCCCTTGAAATGTAGCTGCACGCTGCCTGCAGAGTCAGAGCCACCCTGTGAAAGAGCTCCCTCCTTCCCTGAGGACCCCAGGCTGCCATCTGGGTCTGGTTTAGACAGAATGAACTTCAGCATAGCCGTCCAACGGAGCGCCTTTGAATAAGAAAACAAAAACAACTTCAGAACCTCCTGTTACTCATATGAACCCTTTAATATAATGTCTTTCTTCCCCCCCTTTTTTCAAAACGCACCAACCACCTACTATTTTGATGGATCAGAAGAGGGACAGCATCTACCCAGTACCCTCTGCCCCAGTGGGTGGACACACAGGAGCTCAGATGGAGGGAGGGGGCGGGTTGGCCATTGCCCCTGGTGCCAGCAGGTGCACTTGCCCTTGGGTGTGGAGGGCCAGGCCTGGCAGTTCCCTTTGTGAACACCGTCTGCACTTCAAAAGCCCTGAGGTCTGCAGTCATCCATCCCGCCTCCCTGGGATGTGGGTGAGGGGACTAGAGCCCTTCACACTGCAGACCCTCTTTGCCCCCTGCTAAGGGGGGCGGGGCCGAGGAAGGAAAGGCACTGTCAGGTGTCTCACTTCCACTTCCATTTTCTGAAGAGCAGGAATAGTCTGTCTTAGACCCGGGAAGGACTTCAGAAGTCTGAGACCCAAGTCCTTACTTGCTGAGGTGGCAGCACAAAAGCTCAGAGTGGGTGGGTGCTGTGACTTGCAGACAGTTGGCAATAACAATAGCAACAGTGCCAGCATTAACAACAACAGACCTTACTAAACTCTGACTCTGTGTTATGTGTTCTTCTAAACACTTTACGTGCCTTAACTTCCTTTGCTTTCACAGCACAACCATGCTCTGAAAGAGCATTGCCATCCTCCCCCCATTTTACAGGTAGGGAAAACTGAGGCACGGGGGACAGAAGGAGGAGATGCTAGAACAAGGATTCAGATTGAGGCCGTGGGACTCCAGAGCCCACGCGCTCAGACATACCGTCTCTTCTTCCTGCTCTGAGGTTCTGACAGGCTTGTTCCCCGGTTTCCATGTTCACGGAAACGTAAGGACTCCCCCAGCTGGGAACAGAGCCAGCGCCCCCTCTGTCTCCCAGAAAACAGTGCTGCCCTGGGGGACTTCAGTGTAAGTCACCTCTCTCCGGGGTTCTCCACGGTCTCCATTGGACCCTCTAGTGCGACACTGGAGAATCTGAAGTCCTACGCCCTTGCCAAGAGTGTTTTTTCAAATGTTCAGCTAAGAGGATGTTTTCGAGTGTGTATGCCTGGGCACGCACGTGTTTGGGAAGGTGAAGCCAAGGGAGGTAAGGATCTTTGACCACGGGCTGGCCTTTCTCGGCAAGGCAAACGTTCCAAATGAAGCCCTCGGCATCCGTTTGCATCTCTACAGGGGGGCCTCCCCAGGTGTGGGGACTGCTGGGCATGGAGAGTGGACCCCCGCTTTTAAGTCTCACTCTGTGTCCAACGAGGACGTGCCCAAGGCCCGGTCGGTCCTCTGATTCAACTGCTATCACTGGACTCACTCTGCTCCCCGGAGTCAGCTTGTCCAGCAAACAGGGGCCAGACTCAAGTCACTTCTCTGCAGGCATTTTCTGCTTCATGCTCAGTCTCTCTCTAGAGCCCACAGCCAGCAGTTCCATGTCTGAACAGGAGGTCTGCGGAGCCCATCTGAGGCCCGCCCTGCCCGTGGCCCTTTGCTCTGGCAAGAGGGGTGAAGTCCTGGGGGGCCCTGGGTTGGGTCTACCTTTTGGACCACAGTGTCTGCATTTGAAAAACTAACCATAGGTTTGAGACCCTTGCCTCACTTAGAAGAAGTAATCGTAGCATGAAAACTTATACAATGTCTATAAAACACTTGAATTTATTTCTTGTATTAGAGATTCGATGTGACCACCACAGAAAGTGATTTAGATTCTGTGACCCTTGGGAGGCTGAGTTAGTGTATGAGGTATCACATTTATCCACATTTTCTTTCTGAAGAAGCTCCTTGGAGGCCATGCTCTTGGGTTTTCACCACTTCGCTTTAAATTCACACTGGTTCTCAACTCAAACTAAATTAAGACTCCAAAAATATGCAGTAACTTATTAGCCTTTTTCCTAAGGCGGTAAGTCTTCATGGAGTGTTCTCGGGACGTAAAAGCTGTTTGAAAATGCCTTGATGTCACTGCTGATAATGACGTTGACCCTTGGACAACACCAGTGCCCCAAATAGGGAAATCCTGCCACCTTTTCTCCTCCCGCTGGTTTTGATGGTGACTTCCAGGCACCAAAGAACAGAGTGAAGGCGTGTCTGTCCTCAGCATCCAGTTCCCAGCTAAAATCCCAAACCGCCAGTGTCATCCAGACATTGGGGCGCCCTGAGACAGTCGTCCCCATGTATGCTGCTCACCTGTTTTCATGCATGGCCAACTGAGAGCAGCGCTTTCTCTAAAAGACTAGGATGGCAGGATGGCAGAAACAGGCCAAGGTCAGCCTCTGTCCTCTTGGTGGAGCATGTAGCCAGTGGCAGCTGTGCCCCCAAGGTGAGAGGTCAGCTGGCGATCACCGTTCAGGTAGCCTGTCGGGTAGTGCTGCCCCATGGGGAAGCTGGTTAAGGGGCACAGATGCCCAGGCAGCTACTGGCTCAGACCTGAGCTGACCGCTGTGTTCTGGCCCCGCAGGCCCTCACTCGGAGCCTCCGTCCTGCAATGCCAACTCCATCTCCTGCCCCTCGGCCTGTACTTGCAGCAACAACATCGTGGACTGTCGAGGGAAGGGCTTGACGGAGATCCCCGCCAACCTGCCAGAGGGCATCGTCGAAATGTGAGTGCCCCGTCTGCCCCCCTCTGGCCCTGGCGAGGCCGCCTCTCTGTCTCAGCCAATGCTCCAGCAGACTGGCGGCGTGTCGGGCTGTTGGAGCTGACTGTTAAAAACACTCAGGAATCTCTTTGCTGTCCTCCCAGGTTTTTCCAGTATGACAGCTTAGTGGGCAAGAGCGCAGACTATGGCCCATGGGCCTGATCGGACCACTACCTGCTTTTGTAAATAAAGTTTTATTGGAACACAGCCATACTCATTTGCTCAGGTGTTGTCTATGGCTGTTCTGCTAAGGCAGTAGTGAGTAGACATGACAAAGGAACTTATGGCCATCAGCCTAACATGTCCCAGTTGGTCCTTTATAGTAGAAGTTTGCCAGCCCTGCCTTGGGGTCACTCAATATGAGCAGACCAGTATCCTGGCTCCACCATTTACTGGCTGGGCAATTGGGCAAAATAATTCCTCTTTTTTGTCTTCAGTTTTCTCATCTATGATGATGTGATGATTCTGGTATTCTCAGTGGGTCGTTGTGAAAACCACATGAAATACTGCGCATGTGCACGTGATGTAACCCTTGTCCCTGGGCAAGTGCTCTAGAAGGTGGGGTGGGGGTGGCAGCTCTCAGTCATTGCCAGTCAGATCATTGTCCCCCAGATTGATCTTTCGGTGGAGACCAGGTTGTGTGTGTTGATGTGTGGGCTCAGGTGTCCACATTTCCAGTAAAACGTGTCTGCCCATGTAGCTCCCTCTTGCCCACTCTTCCCTCGGGCATGAGGAAGCGCCAGTGTCTCATTCTGGACTGAGTAGAGGGTCATTCACCATCGACCCCAAGATCGCTCTTTCTACGACAACAATTGTTTTCATTCTCTGCCTTCATCTTTAAGTGGCTTTGTTAAAAACATGATTAGATGAAACTGTCCTGCCAAAAACATCATTAGATAAGAGCCCTCCAGATAAAGGACACACATTTCCCTCGCCTCTCTGCTTCATCTTCTCCTCTTCCTCCTCATCCTCCTCTGCAGGCCCCGTGTCCCACCCCACTCCAAGGGATGGCCTGTGGGCTCTCATATTCACACATTCTTTTAACAAGTACCTATCATGAGCTCGCTGTGTTCCCGTCATCGTTCTGTGCTTGGGGAGCATCAACACACAGACAAAATTTCTGCTTGTATGCTGCTCCCATTCTAGTGGTAGGAAGAGTGTGATGAGCAATAAACAAAGCAGAGTAAATTGGATAATATCACAGAAGGTGACCGGTTCTATGGTGGCGGGGGAATCAAGCATGAACAGGACTTGAAGTGAGACAAAAAACAAGTGAAGGTCTGGAGGAGGAGTGTTGCAGGGAGAGGGAATGGCGTGTGCAAGGGCCCTGAGGTAGGAGTGTGTCTGGTGTACTGCAGGCTAGTGTGGAGTAAACACGGTGCAGAGTGTTAGGGGTTGAGGTCAGAGGGGTACGAGGGGCCAGATCGTGGAGGCATTTTAAGGACTCTGGCTTCACCCGGATTGACTTGGGAAGAAACATATGACTTACAACAGCAGAGCTTTAGTTCCTTCTTTCTTCATCTGCTTTGCCGGCTTTTCTCTGATTTCCTTTAACACTTTCTCCCTGAGCCCCTGTGGACACGGTCCCCACCCCCACAGCCTTCCTGCAGACGAGTACCACCTCTGTGGTCCTCACCTGCCTTCACTCAGCCAGAGTCGACAGTGAAGCCCCTTCACGCTGTACCATAGCTCTCCTTCACTCCTCGTGATCCATGGCGCTAGCCGTGAAGAGCCCCTCTTCCCGTAGAATTCCCTTTGACCTCGCTGCCTCTCCTGCTCATCCCTCCACTTCCCTTCTTCTACCTCTTCTCCTTACCCATGCCCTTACTCTCTTCCCTTTCCACTCCTTTTTCCCTTCTCTTTGTCTCCCTCCCTTGATTCTTCCTCCCCCTCCTCCCCCTCTCCGCACCCATGGACTTTCCACTTCTCTTCCCAGCCCCCTTTCTCTCTCCATGCAGCTCAGTCTTTGCTCTTCTTTATAAGAGGCCCCCCCTTCCCTCTCCATCCCGCCAAGGTGGAACCCTGGCCCACCCCAGATGGATAGATGTTCAAGACAGAACTCCCGCCAACATTCCTGTCATCTCAGATTCCCGTAGACTGTCCCTTTCTCACTCCATCTGCCAGGTTTTCTCTTTGGTAGGCCCAGATTTTCCCATGACCAAGTCTCAAACCCGATGAAAGAGGCCAGTCTAGGCAATCAAGCCATGAACGTTGGCCCCCTCACCCAGCCCTGATTCAGGAGCTGTGAGCCTGCCCGCACTCCTCTGCTGCTCCTTATCTCTGACCCTCAGACAGCCGGCTCACGTGTCTGGGAGAGAAATTGCAGATCTCCTTGTCGGAGGTGGGGCCCACACAGACCAGACCAGACCTGGCCTGGGCTGCTGAGCTCACGCCTGGACATGGAATTTTAAAGGGGATGGAAACAAGCTAGAGTAGTGATTTTCAAAAGGCTCTCTAATCATTACTATATTTTTCCTGATGTGGGGTAAAGTGAGAAAAGCAAGACCAAAGTGATGTTTTTCCATTGAGCGAAATTATTCCACTTCAATTTAAAATAAATTATCCAATTTATTTTAAATTCCTGGACATCCTTATTCTGTTATTATTGTTATTAAAAAATACCCTTTGTTTTGTAAAATGATAGCCACTGAAAGCAGAATATGCATGTGTACGTATATGTGTGTGAAATATGTGTTTAATTATATGTGTAATTATTATATAATTATAAATGCATTGTCTATGTAAGTATGTATTGTGTATGACACAGAGAGATTGCCTTAATTGGCAAATTAAAAGTCTATGAAATCCAAAAGTCTGGGAATGAGCAGCCTAGCTAGAGCATCTCCAAAACTAAACCACAAAGAACACCCAGGTTCGTAACTGTGTCCAGGGGTGTCCAGCTCATGGCCCACAGGCCACATGCGCCCCAGAATGGCTGTGAATGCGGCCCAACACAAAATCGTAAATTTACTTAAAACCTTGTTTTTTTGCTCATCCGTTTTTGTTAGTGTTTGTGTATTTAATGTGTGACCCAAGACAGCTCTTCTTCCAGAGATGCCAAAAGGTCGAACACCCCCGGTAGACCATGCATTCGGGCAAACCCACGTTCTATCGGCAGCCGCGACTTTCAGCTCTTGGCAAATAACCTTTCTGAGTCTCGGTTTCGTCACTGAAAAGTGCAGAGGCTAACAGCACCTTCTTCATGATTCTTGTAAAGGTTAAGTGAAGGTGTGCTGTCAAATGCTTAGCATTGGGTCTGGCACATGAGATAAACTATGCTAGCAGTGATTGCTGTTATTTTAGTACTACAAATAGTGCTCTTGCTCTTACTGTGACCTCCGCTTTTATTAGGCCTGGGGAGAGGGGTTAGAAACCATATTGTAGGAGTAGGAGCTACGTGTACTCGAGGTCCCTCCAGAGAGCTAGGTCAGTTCTTTGAAGGTGATGGTTAGGGGAAGAGGTTCAAGAGCTAGGCTAGCCCCTTACATGATGTTCTGAGCCTGGTGGTAGCTCATCTTCATGCAAATGTAGGCAGACATGCAAATAAGGCTGCCCCTGCTTCTAGGGCACCCACGCCCACCAGGCAATTGCCCAGGGCTTCTCTTGCTGTGCTCGCCTCTTTCTCCTCTGTTATGAAATGAGGCTGAGACATCAAAGCAGGTGAGGCAGGACAATCGTTAGGAAAGTCCTGGGAAAGGGGACATGCAAGAGAGAATTTGAGAGGGAAAGCTTCTTGTTCCCAAAAGCAGCAAAACCCTTGCTCGGGGACTTGTGTGTCAGCTTAAAAGTCTTTAAAGCAGCTGAAGTGCATCAGCTTGGCAGTGAGAGGAGACCAGCAGATGGGGAGGCTGAGAGATGAGAAAAAAGGGGCAGAGTCGAAACTGCAGGCTGCACCCCAGGGTGAACAGGAAGTGACTGGTGTATCACCCCGAAGTTGGCTGAATGAGGCTTTTTCTTTTTACTGTTGAGAATCCTACCTTGCGTTCATAACCACCTATGCAATCCACACTTCTCCTTTCTCCCTGGGGATCCTTGGTGCCAAATCAGACTTGGTACTTCCTGCTTTCAATTCTTAGCTAGTAGTGATGCTCCTAGACCTTGGGAGGGGCTCTGCACTCTCCAGCATTTTGGGGAGGGAGCTCTCTCTCATGCAAAGCAATCTGGCAGGCTCTTTGAGATTCTTTCCCAAGCTGGTCTCCTCACACAGCAGAGCCAATTCCTCTAAAAATAGGTTTCTACCAGGGAACCCGCGGTGAGACGGTTCACTGCAGCTTTTCCTCGAAACTGCACTCCCATCCACCGGGCTATTCTGGCTGCTCCCTAATGTTTCTTTGAACCAGCTCCAGCCTGCAGCGGGGACAGGTTCCGGGAAGAGCCAGAGACCCACACATTCCTCCGTTCAGTCATCTTCAGTCCGCCCTACGGGTCCTCAAGGTGGTAGAGGGACCATCTGTCTCATCATCTTCCGTTTTTGCTCTCTATACAGTGTCATCCACTGTCCCGTGCCCTCTGCTGCGGCAAGTAAATGCATTTGGCGGAGAAGGGCTGTGTGGGAGCTCAAGGGTCAAGTCATAATGACAGCATCAGCGGGGGAAAGTCACCCCACGTTCCACCCAGGTTCCCCCCAACCCCGCCATTCATCTGGGGTAGGGAGGCAGCTGCTTGACAAAAGCAAATATCCCCCATGTCACCAGGAGATTTAGAAAAGAGAGAAAGAAGAAAGAACTGAAAAACAAAAATACAAAGGCAGCCAACGAAACCAAAGGGCTGAAGGGCTCTGGAAATCTCTGACACCAGGGATTCTCAACCCGTGCTGAGAGCCCCAGGTTTCGGGGGGGCTGCCCCAGGGAAGGAGGGGCGGGAGTGGGGTGGGGCAGGGGCAGGTGGTAAAAGGGAAGCCAATCGGGGAGCAGAATAATTAAGAATAGAGCCTCAGGATCAATGGTCCTAGGTATGAATCCTGGTTCTGCCTCTTACTTAGGACACGTTTCTTTAACATCTCCTGCCTCATCCTTCCTCCCCTTTGAAAAGTGGGGCTCGTCGTGTGTACTAGAGATTTTCTATGAATAGTAAATAACATAGCATGTAGAAAAGTAGCACAATGTTTGGAATCTAAATGGAATCCAAGGAGAAAAACCTTATGCCCGTGTATGCATATGCACCACGATAGAATGATCAGTCTTAAGTCCCCATACCGTTCTTCATTCATGTTTTTCTAAGATGAAAGAAAAATGTCCTGCGTTGGAGGCATCTGAGCATGCGCACATAGTAAGAGCAAGTTTGTCTCTGTGGGCACACCTGTCTGCTATAGGCAGTGCAGGTGTTCTGCAGAGCCGGTTAGGAAGGGCTCGGGTCGCATGTGCCTGCATTCCTCACCTTCGCTGTTAGCCAAACATATAACCTCAGTGGGGATGTCCAGTCCTCACTGCCCATCTGAAGAACCACAACAGCAAAGGTAAAGAAAGGGAGAGGCCAGGAATGCGACTTTGTTGGGAACCTCCCCCCACAGCCCTATCTGCAAGCAGAGAAGCATCCGGAACTGAACCTCTGGGCTCTGAGAGGTTGCTTTTTCTCCAACCAAATGGCCCAGGATGGTTTTCAGGAAGGATAAGCATAGAATTTCCTTCCTTCAGCAGGGTCTGGACATCCTAACAAGAGTTCCCAAGTCACAGGGAGACTAAGACAGATGGGAAAGTCTTAGGAACCATTATGAACTCTCACCAAGGTGACTTTTGCCTAGAGTTTTTTTTGCTACAGGAGTTTAGCCTAAGGGTTAAGAGCACAGGCATTTGAATCAGACCAATCTAGGTTCAAGTGCAGGCTTTGCTGTTTACTAGCAACCTGACTCAGGCAAATTCGCCTCTTTGTGCCACGATTTCTTCATCTGTAAAATGGGTGTATTAATAATACCAGGTGTTTGCAGGGCTGTAGAAGGAATACAAAGGGCCAGTGTGTAACGAGCACAGTGTCTGACATAACAAGGCCTCAGAAGATGGTAGACGGTCATCATTACCACTGCCTCCCGCATCTCCGCCAATAGTCCAACATGGCTCCAGAGCGTCTCTGCCCAGTGACGCACCGCCCCTGCCAGTCTCCCTGGCATTGTGTAGACGTATGTATTGTAAGCAATACACTGTGTTCAGTCGCATGTATGCAAGTGGCAGATCATTAAGGGAGCACCAAGTAACTGGGGCAAATCAATACAGAACACAAACGGCTAAAATTCCCGCCAGGGGCTCCCATTGTTTCCACTGGTGCCGGAAGATTGCTTGGGTGTTTGCTTTGCATGTTTGTTTTTATGCTAGTTCTATTAAATCAGCCTGCGGCCTGAGGAATGTTTGCCAGACAAAGAAAGAGCCCTGTGCCAGTTACGTGAGACCTGAAATAGCTATTGGCTTCAGACACACCCCCGAGGGTGCCCTCGTTTGTCCTTCACACTGCATTGCTGTCACTGGGAGCGTGGACCTCCGCAGGCTTGGTCCAGGCTGTGGGCTGGGCGACGTCGGGAAAGCACCAGGGGCGCCTGCTGCATAGAGACCTGTGCGTGCAGGGCCGGGGCCCGAGGATGGGCACAGGCAGTGATTGGAAGGGTGGAGATGCCTCTGCTCCAAAGGGTAGTCAGCACGGCTCAGTGAGGAGAGCTCGGGCCTTCGGACTGCATGAAAGTGAGTTCAAGTCCCAGCCGTAGCTCTCCCTGGCTCTGTGAATCTGGGCCAGTGACATGACATCTCTGAGCCTCAGTTTTCTCATGTTTAATGTGGGGGCAGTGATGGAGAACAGGCTCTGCCTCCCAGGGGCATAAACACCATTGGACAAGCCACATAAACTCAACCTGGTGCCTGGCTTCCAAGCACCTGAGACATGTCAGCTCCTGCTGCTGTTATCGCTACCCTTGCCTTCACATCTGAAGTAGCTAAGTATTCACAGCCACCCACCCCCAAGACAAACTCTAATGCCCCTGGAGCAAGGTTCACCTATGTCCCATGCCCTTGGCGTCTCATCAGGGTTGGATGTCAGCCAGTACCCACAGCAGCACAGGAAGCGGAGACAGAGCCGGGCCAAGACCCTCCCCAGAGCGCAAGCCTCAAGGGCACAGGATGTACAGCGACGTCCCTGCAGGGTTAACAGGCTCAGATTGGAATTCTTTGTTCTTTGTTCAAAAATCGCATCTCTGCACTCTACTTGCATATCTTATACATATTCACACCCATATTCCACCTTCCCTCAGCTCCTACAGCCTCTTTACACAATACCTGCTCCCGCAGAATTGTGTGATATCTCAGGAGGAGCCCTGGGGTCTTAACCGCTTGAACTTGCCTGTGACTTTGGGAAAGACACTTTAGTCTCTGAGCCTCAGTTTCTCCTTTTTCAAAAAGATAGAGAGGGCAATTGTGTTCAGTGGACAGAGACAGAGAGATGTCAGCTCTGCCACCAACCAGCTCGGTCATTTTGGGCAGGCTATTTGGGCCGCCTGGGTTTTATTTCCTTCACTCACAAAATAGGGCCAACACAGCTTGCCTCGTAAGTGTAAGGATTAAAAGAGATAATAGACGTAAATCAACTCGACTGCATAAATAATAGCTCTTCCTGTATGGCAGCAATAAAATGTGGCTGTGTGGCGGACCGTCTCGAGAGGGTTTAGATCACCAGATGATGAAACCCTTTAGGGACAGGTGTCATCTCCTGCTCCCTGACTCACCCCTCCCTTGGCCCGGCAGCCGCCCCTGAAGTGGAGGGTGATTGATTACGAACTGCCTGGATGGCCAGCTGACCGCACGCTCAGCACTGACCTGACTCGCCTGGGCTTGGGACCCACAGCTGGGAGCAGTGGGTCTTGTTGCACACCGGGGGGGTGCCACCACCCCCAGGCAGCGGCTCCCTCCAGAGGGACGTCCGGCCCCAACCCCTGCCCAAGCGGCAGGTGAGTCGCAGGACTGCTGGAGAGCAGTTGCTGCCTGCCCGACTGGCGGCCCCAGAACCCACGGAGCTGCCGCCTTCACTGAGAGGTCCCGGCTGGGCTCTGCTTGTCTGGGAGATGAGAATGCCCTGGAGCTTCTCAGACGAGGCAGCCTTCCCAAGTCCGCCACTTCAGCAAGTGGCTGTGTCCAGTAGCCCACGCCTCCGAGACTTCGTGGCATATTCTGTGGCTCACCGACAGCCAGCCAGGTCCCTGTCCAGCCAGCCTGTGCCCGCGTGCCCAGCGGCGCCCACCTGCCCCCTCTGGCAGGCCACAGAGGCCTTCTCAGCAGACCCCGGCAGCCTCATTTATAGACTCTATTCATCTGGCAGCCGAGAGTGATCTGGCCTCTCCCCTCTCGCCCGCCCTTCGTTTTTCTGCCCCATCTCCCCCTTCCTCTGGTCTGGAGAGTGATTTGTCTGTGTTATGGGTTGGCCTGACAAACCCTTGCACATTAGCAGCTGAGATGTTGTTTGAAATGGGAAAATTGCTGGCAAACTGCTCCATTAGCCGTTCCAGTAACAAATACTCCGTTCCCCCAATGAAGATGAGATCACAGAGGCACGAATTAATACGACTGTCTCCCCTACTATGCAGCAGGGATTACTCTTCAAGACGGATAGGTTCACCCCAGCCAGGAGTGCGCATCCACGAGACGGAGCCTCCAAGGGAACCAGTCCCCTGCGTCGCTCCCTCCTGCTCCCCCACCAGCCCTCCCCACACGCACCTTCTTTTGTATCTTCCCAGCGGAGGGTTTGGGGAGCATCCATGCCAAATGAGGAGGTGATGAAAAGATCCGCACCTCAGAGACAAGGGAGATGGATGAGGGGGAGACGCTGAGCCCTCAGCCCGGGCTGGGCGTCATTCATCACCTTGAATAGAGGGCCCACCTCCCGCTCCGGCCTCTTCCCCGCCACACCTGTTCCTGGTGACAGGAAGCCATTTGCGAGATGAAAGGATAAAGAATGGAAAGGCTCACTCGCTCCCCATGGCCCCTTCTCTTCCAAGGAAGCTCTGGGCCCTGGGCCTGCAGCTTCTCTTGACTTTGCAAAGTAATAGGAGAGGAAGCATTTCAGGAGAGTCTGAAAGA
Source organism: Tonatia bakeri (assembly GCA_004024845.1). Lineage (NCBI taxonomy): Eukaryota > Metazoa > Chordata > Mammalia > Chiroptera > Phyllostomidae > Tonatia > Tonatia bakeri. The sequence continues at coordinate 37,430 of PVIA01005159.1, forward strand.
TGTTAAAACCGTAGATTCCAGCAGCAGCCCAGGGGAGGGAGTGGTCCGGTCAGGTCCCCCGGGCCTCCCAGGTGTCAGGGAGCCAATCTGATGAATGTCAGGCTAAGAGCTAAAGATGTGAAGGCTCTTTCCCCACCACATTAGAACAGCCAATGGAAACCCAGAAATAGTGAGTCATTGTGCTGTACACCTGAAACTTATGCCATGTTATATGTCAGTTAGTCCTCAGAAAGAGGGAGGGAGGGAGGGAGGGAGGGAGGGAGGGAGGAAGGAAGGAAGGAAGGAAGGAAGGAAGGAAGGAAGGAAGGAAGGAAGGAAGGAAGGAAGGAAGGAAGGAAGGAAGGAAGGAAGGAAGGACCCATAAGTGAAGCCACTCATTGACATCCCTGCCTGCCCAGAACCCCAGTAGCAGTGCGTTTGAATAAGTGACATGCTTCCACATAAGTGTTGCTGGCCCACGCTCCGTGTCTTTTCTCTCTTCCTCCTCTTTATCCCCTTGACTTTGTCAGCACTCTGTCTGGTTCCTTCCTACAGCCTTTTCTGAAGGAGCTGGCTGCATCTGAAGCCAGCTGACTAGAAGCAAGCACCAAATCCTCAAGGAAAAGTCGTCCCTGTCGCTTTCTCCAAGGGCTGGATGCTCCATGCATCAGAACATGAGTGTGGCTTTCACACCGTGTCTGCCTGGCCCCTTTGACCCAGACTGTGTGCCATGTGATGGGAGAGACCATCCTGTCCTTGGGGCCCTCAGCAACCACTCTCTGGTGGGTGGATGGTGGGTTAATTGACTCCTCTCTTCTCTGTTTCTCAGACGCCTGGAACAGAACTCCATCAAGTCCATCCCTGCTGGAGCCTTCAGCCAGTACAAGAAACTGAAACGAATGTGAGTTTCTGCTGGGGAAGGGTGAGCCCTCGTGTTGTCAGTCTGGGTGATGACACGTCCTGTGAGGTGGGCAGCCTGCTCGGGCACCAGGCTGCATCACACATGTCCTGGACAGTTCAGTGTTGGACCTAGAGTGTGCACTGACAATTGGGAGGGAGGGTTTCAGGAGCGTTGCATGCAGATGGTGAGGTGGAAGGGTGTTGGCACCCATGCGCCTGCGTAGACAGCCAAGGGCCCCTCCAACTGAAGCAAAGGGGAGGGATTGGGGTGGGAGGTGGAGCTCAGTTGACCTGAAAGCCCCACGCCCCCATTTTTATCCTCTGCTGGCTTTGGAGATGGGGGCCTGAAGCAGGAGCTTCAGCAGAGACGTGACTGTGGGCCTGTGCCCTTACAGCACTGCCACCAACACTGGCACAGCCACGCACACGTCCATCCAACAAACACTTGGTGCACGCCCACCATACAAGGAGCCGAGCTGGGGTCTGCGGGCAGCACAGGGGCTGACACAACGTTGCTCTCACGGAGCACACGTGTTTGCACAGGGGCGCACAGGAAACCCCCTGGGTGAGCCCTAGAAATCGCTCTGCTAGAAAGTGTAATGAGGGGAGAGGGTGGTGGTGGGTGGTCTTCAGGAGGGTGTGCCCATGAAGGCCTCTCTGTGCAGGCGGCTTGAATGAAGGGAGTGAGTCGTGACAAGCTCTGAGGGGAGCGCACTCGAGAGGCCAAGGGCAGTGTGCACGGGCGTGTGCGCATGGGGAGTGTGCACAGGGGACAGTGGGGAGTGAAGTGGTGGGTGGCGTTGGAGAGGGAGGTAGGGCCTAGATCCCAGGGACCCCTTAGACTACTGTGAGCATTTTCTGTTCTTTCTAAGTGCAATAAGAAGGTTCTTATCCTTCAACAGTCTGACTCTCTGTGATTACCCCCAGCATCCCCGTTACCACCATAACCAACACTGCTGCCACCACAACAGCCTCTTCACGCTGGTGACACTAGACCCGCTGTACCTTCCCTGCCACAGCCTTCACTTAGGAGGCGGGAAGCATAGTGGCCTCTCATCCACACCACCCTTCTGCATCATGCGGCTGCTCTGGGAGCCGCCCAGACCAGGGCACCCTCAGGAAGGCCGGCGGGGTTCAGCAATGGTCCCTTGCGGCCGTCACAGGTGCTGGGACTCTGGGAGGGAACCGCCCTTCCCTATCCCAGGCTGAGAATCATTTCTCACAGCCCAGTGTTGAGGGTGCTGTTTTCATTGCACTCCTCACCCTCTCCGGCCCCTTGCAGAGCAGCGAGAGAAGGCGGGTAGGAATGGACAGGCTAGGATTTGTTGTTCCCTCCCACCGGGGGCCGATTCGTCAGGCTCCCTTGAGGAGGAGGCGAACTGGCAGAGAGGCAGAGAGGTTACATGCCTGCCGACTCCTTTTATGCTAAAAATAACACCCCGGCAAGGGAGCGGCCTTGGAGGCTTTACCCTCAGATCTCAGGAAGCCAACTTCCCATCTCCCTGGAAATCCAAACCAAACAAGATCTCCTCCTGGTACAGTTCCAGACGTGGAAGCCGACATAATGAGGCTCTTCTTCCCTCCCTTGGCAGTGCTCCTGCTGGAGGAGCTGTATAAATATAGGCCTTAATATTTAACACCCCGGGCCATTAATCTCCTGGGCTCCCTGCTTCCCCAGCTCACTCCCCATAGTCCGCCCCCAATTCATTTTTAAAGCCCAGCTTGATTATGCAGCCGGATAGTAATTTCAGTGAAAAATGGCAAGTTCAGTCACTGCCCCAACCTGTATCTCTTGCATGATTTAAGTTACTGCTCTAATTTTTCGGTGAAGTCCAGGTAATTTAGAGCCTGGCTCTGTGTCACCGTCCTCTCCTCATCCTGCTGGACTTGCCATGGACTGTGCATTCAAAATTCATAAGACCTGCTCAGTCACGACCTGGACAGCGCGTCTCATTTTTGACCACTTCTAGTGGCATTTATTACGGTGCCCTGTTTTTCCCCAAGTGAAGGGTGGTGGGGAAGAGAGACCACTTAAAAATGTTCCAACTAATGGAATTCTAGAACCCCCTACCTGAGTGTGAGTGCTTTGGAGGACCAGGGTCCCTGGTGGGAGTGGATTGTAAAACCCTGAGTGTGAACTCCTCCTGGGTATAGTGACAAGTTATTTCTATTATCGAAAAAAAAGTTCTCCCTCCACTGTGAATGAACCTTGCCCTTCTCTTATCTCCAATCATAAGACAAGGACAGAGAGTTCTCCCTGAATGAATGCCTTTGTCCCCACCTATTTCTAGTGGTCGGCTTAGTATAAAACTACGTCCAGGTGAAAACTAGTATCCAAGTAGAGAAGCCATTTTTAGGGAGAGTCGGGGCCCTGGAGAAGACCCTTCAGCCTACGGGGTTGGGTCACTGGTCACGCAGACGCTGTGACGCACCTGTGTCGTTCAGCCAGGAGGGTGTGTCGAGGTCTTCACTCACACCACCCCAGGTAGCACAGCGTTCCACAGGCTCCAGCAGGGCCGCGTCACACACTCTGATTTCCCGCTCCATCCTTGTTGGCATGGGAAGTTGCCACTTCTGCCCTGGATGGTCTGCCGTGGCCAGCCCCATCCAGTCTTCCCGTCTGTAAGTCCCGGGAGACTGGGCCGGACCTGAGACTGACCAGATTCTAAACTACTGTGGCCTGAAGTGCCACTCAAGGGACCCCCTGCATGGAAATCACCTGGAGGTTTGCGGCACAGGCAGATGGATTTGTAGCACATCGGGCGTTCTGTGGGTGCACTGAAATAAACACTCCGGTGAGGTTTGGAGGTTGAAAGTGGCCCAAACACCCAGAGTCTGTTCTAGGAGCACCCTGATGGTTGGGAGGGGTCCAGCGTGGAGGCAGGAGGGCACCTGAGGTCTTCTCCAATCTGTCTTCCTGTCCGGCTTCCACCACAGGGAAGTGCAGGGTGGGCTCGCAAGGCCAGCTCGGAGCCTACATAACTGAGTCAAGTCCCCTGTGACCCTGGGCTCCGCCCCTCGCAGGGCTGAGGTTTCTTCCCTGCAGGGTTCAGAATTAGGATGAAATGGCCAATGACCACCAGGGTCAGTTCCTGGCTAGACCGTCACTTCTCCACTTTTCACTCCTCACCCTCTCCAAAACCAAGAGATACTGCATCTTGCGCTGTGGAGGGGTGGGACCTACTCTAGTTGGGGACTGCAAACCAGGTGGCCCTCCCACGGCTAAGGCAGAGGACTTCGTCACTGATCACAGAGCTTCCTCTGCACACTAGACACCGAAGGACCTGGAAGGGACATCGGGATCAGTAAAAACAAACACAGCCATGAAACAGTCGCCCCCGTTGGTCTGATCTGAACACAGGCCTTGTCTGCTGCCCTGAAAGGCCTTGCTAGGCAGCCCTGCTGATGGCGAGCCAGACCAGGGTAACCCGGGGCGTTGGCTTGTCAGAACCCTTGTACGAGAATGGCTCACTGAGGAAAAGCCCAGGGTAGCTGATGGGTTTGAAGCACAATCTGTGGACTTGTTAGAGGCAATCTCACCAGCTAAAAGGATCAACTCGACAGCTGTGCCTAAGAAGCCTGACCCTGGGAAGCCTCTGTCAGTGAGCAGAGGCCTGGGCAGGGGTGGTCGCAGGCCCTTTGCAAGGCTGTCAAGAAGAGGAGACACAGGACGCAGGGGTGTGCTCAAGAAGCCGGGGGGTTGGGGGGGCCTGGCCCCGCTGGGGGCAACTGCTTAAGGATCTACTTAGCTGTGCTTTCCATATTCCCTTGCCTCCTCCTTGTTGACCTGCCTAGACCCCAACCCCCACCCTCTTCTGCACAAAAGCAAAGGCCCAGTGATTTAGTTTGTTAAAGAGAGCTAACTGGAGAGGTTCCTTGTCACTGGAAATTGGAGTACCCCCCTTGCAGTGGCAGGAGCCAGAGGCCGTCCCTGAGCTGACTCTGAGAAAGGCTGCCCCTCAATGACATGCCATTAGCACGAGCCAGAGGCCGGTGCTCAGGGGCCACTGGGGTGCCAGCAGGGGGCAGCCTCCTGGCTCTGGGGAGGATCCGGCGCCTCCCAGCAGCGGGCTGGTCAGCGGCCTCCCCGCACCCTGCCTTCCTCTCGCTCCCACTGCCCCTCCCCTCGGACACCACCATCCTGGGCCGCCTCCTGGGCCCTCGAGGGGCACTGCCAGCAACACATCCATGTCGCAAAGCCATCCCATGAGAATCTTGTGTTAAGTCACAAGTCCTGGACGAGTCACTAAGCCAGACAGAGCCTCACGCCCTGGTCAGAACCTACCTGGCAGCTTAAGGAGGACAAGTCACCAGGGAGGTGAAATGACTCGGGATGCTGGGGGAGAAAAATGAGCATTTGCTGAGGCAGGAGGCAGGCGGGGGTGCTCAGAGGACCCCTGGCCGTCCATATTTAGGTGAGGTGGTTCGGGCTTCATTTATGCCATAGTTGCGGGTAACGTGACCTCGACAAGGCCATCACTCTGCTGGGCTCCTTTCTCACCTACAGACAAGGGCTCACACGTACAAAGACATGTCAAGGTCAAGGCGCCGTGGGTAGGCACGCTTGGAAAGGCAGGAAGATTGACGCATGTGCAGTGCACTTTATCCTGGGCGGGTGAATCGAATGCTCCTGAAGCCCGTCTGTTGCACTGCGAATGAATAAGTTGGTTGATTAATTCTCATGACTTTGAGTACCTGACATGCTCGACCCACACTTAGGATTGGCCATGCTAGACCTTCGAGCCGTGTCCTCAGACTCTCCCGTTCGTGTTTTCAGAGACATCAGCAAGAACCAGATATCGGACATCGCCCCAGACGCCTTCCAGGGTCTGAGATCACTCACATCGCTGTAAGTGGGGTGCAGGGGTACTGGGGACCGGGGCGGTGCGTCCATGTGTCCCAGGAGGTGTTTATTTCAAGGCTTTACACGCCCTTACGCACTTGTGGCAGCCTGGTTAGAGAAACAAATATTTCTTCAGGGGAAATTGATCTCGGGGAATACTTCTACAACCCACATGCATTATTTCTATTGATTAAGTGCCCAGTAGCCTACCCAGTTATTGGCTTTTAATTCGAATGCATTTTCTGCTCCAACCGCACTCCCCCTCCCAGCCCACAGGCCTGGGCCGTGGTCTCCAGAGAGACGGGGAGAGAACTGTAACATACTCTGGGACCGTGAGCCGTTTCCCGGGACTGTGGCCTTGCCTGGGGAAGAACTCGCGCTCCTACCCTGATTCTGAGACTTTTTCTGCAAACCAGCCTATGGCCGTGGGTGCAGAAAGCATCAGCCCTATCCTGTGCGTCCTCCCTTTCTCTGATTCGGAAACTCTAGGGCAGCCCGCCGGGTGGAACTGCAGCCTTGCCTCTCGGGGGCTCGGAAGCCCTCCGGGGCATGAAGGGATGGCATGTGGTGCTGTGTCCCGGCCCTGTCACCGCCTCCCCAGGAGGCACTGGGGTCGGCGGTGCCCTTCCTTCCTGACACCCGTTTAATGGTCGCAATGGTCCCAGTAACTAGAGTAACTGGCAGCCCTTCCCGGGCACTGACTCCTTACTGAGTGCTGTCGCTTACTCCTATGCACAACCCACAGCACCGAGCCCACCCTCGTCGCCCTCTTACAGCTGGTGAATGTGCGTGACCTCAGCTCCACAGAGACCAGGGCTTTGCTTTGTTTTTCACCCGTTTTAATCCCAGCTGCATCTCTGGCATCAAACAGCACCTGGCCCGCGGTCATGGCACTGAAATCCCGGTGCGTAAATAAATGTCATTTACCCAAAGTCCTCGGTACCAGTGGGCACGTCAGGACCAGGACCCCAGCGGCCTGACTCCGGAGCCCACGGGCACCGTGCTCTGCTGCCCCTGAAGATGAGGCGAAAGGTAAACAATAGGATACAACAGAGGCATCCTCGGTCGGCATTGTTTATGTCATGGGGCGACCTGCCCACCCGGGCAAGAGCGAGGATGCCCAGAGTCCACGCTCTGCCTCCATTTGCCCGATTAATGAGCGGGCAGGTAACAAGGTACACACCCTCCCCCACCTGGCCTCATCCACTAAGAACCGGCTGAGGACAGGGAAGGCTCTTGATTCCGCTGTTGCTGCTGCGTGCAGAGTAAATGAGTTTCATTTATCGGAGGGAACATCTGGCTGGGGTATCAGAGACAGGAGGGTGTGTGAGATTAGTGTCTGCTCGCGGTGCTGAAGATCACAGAGGAGAAGCGGAGCGGCCGTCTGCCACTCGGATCCCGCTCCTGCCCCCGCCGTCCCGTTCCCCTGGGCTGCTCTCCCTCTGCTGGGACTCACAGTACGGTCGCCCAGCATGCCACTGGCATGCCACTAGCCAACTCTGAAATATGTTTAAGTGAGGTGCTTCTCCCCCCGAATCCATGCAGTCCTCCATTCAGCAGACGCCTTCAGCATGCTGAGTAGCATTACAGGGGCTGAGAGTGCGGCAGTGAACCGGGCAGACGAGACCCTTGTCACGGAGCTCTGGACACAAACATACTCAGCCCAAACTCAGGAGCAGCCAAGGTGACGGGCAGGGCCCTGTTCATTCCTCCTTCTGACACTGCCGATCGTGCGGCCGCTGCGTGCGGTTCTCAGCTCCAGGGGCCCAGTCGCCACCAAGCCACACGGTGTCACCACACAGCCTCTGTTCGAGGGGCCGGTGGGGGTGGCACAGACTACTTCTAAACTAACTACAGAGGCTGGGGCAAAAGCAGGTTCATGGTTGTCCATGTGGAAAATAATGCAATCATGAATAAATAATTATACAAGAGTAAACTGTTTTGCATACTCACAACTGTAAACCTACTTTCGCCCCACCCTGTGCATAAGTGATATAATATGATATGAAAAATGAGAAAGAAAGAAAGAAAAATGGGGTGACAGATAGTTAAAAACATTAGCCAAAATATTCAGGAGAAAATTCCTGGGGAAGAGGTGCTTGAGCTCTCCCCTGAAAGGCATGAAGAAGGCAGCCAAGGAACGACGGGGAGGGGCAGGGGGAAAGCCAGGTGGGTCTACACCCCGATGCCACAAGGTGCACCCAGCCGCATCAGCCTGCTGGGGAGTGATTGGACCCCCTAGGCTTCTGGATGTCCCAGCAGATGCATGGTGACGATGTGAGGGCCCCTGCCCCAGAGCCCTGCCCCCCACCCTCGCCCCTGGTGTCCACGCTGTAGAGCTCTGGACCCCAGCTGAGAGGAGCAGACAGTGGCCTTACTACATTTGGCACCCGGAGCCACCGCTCCCAGACATTAATATGAATTAGAAATGTGCGCCTGAGCCATCATGCTGACTTTTATTTAGTCATTAATTTGTTGAAACGTTAATGAAACACACCCACAGGCTGAGCCAGAAGCTCACGCTTCACTCCCAGTGGCATCTAAAGAACGGGGTTCTCTTTCTCCCTCCCATTTAACAGCTCCTCCTTCTAACATTTTACCTCCTCAAAGACACACAGCAGCCCGAGTGGGGGTTGGCTATTGCAGTCATTCGGTGTGCTGCGGAGCCCAAGAGGGAATTAAAAAATAAATAAATACCTGCTTAGCTAAGTGCCCTCTAACTCCGAGGAGGCTGGACCTAAGAGAGAACAGTGTTTGCCATGGCAGAGACAGAGGAGAGGCCTGAGCGTCTTCATGCCCAGGCTGCAGCCAGCAGGACCCACTGGGCCCTGGGCTGCCGGGAAAGACCCAGCTGGCTCCTTGCCCAAGCTTCCCACGTCACCAGAGACCAGCCCGTGAGTGGGAGACCCAGGGAGAGTGAGGCGGGCCTGAGAGAGAGGCGGGTAAAGGACATCTGAGCTCCTTGGTTCCTCGAGCTCAAAGAAGGGCTGGCCTGTAGAAGCTGCCACCCTGCCAAGGTCACAGTCCCTGTTCCCTGTTTCTTCCCTGAGAGCTGGTCCTTGACTCAGCGGTCTCTGAGCCACCGGGTGGGACCCAGATAGCCAATGCCCCGTCGAGGTGGACGCTGAAAGGGCTCCACTCAGGAATCCCAGGACACAAAAGGAAACGTCCCACGGGCTGTACTCAGCCTGATCATCACTCACTGAAGACAAGAACACACGGGGCCGGCCAGCCGCCCACACCTCTTATTTATTGCCAGGGCATGAGTCACACTGGAAGCGCAGGGAGACACCACAAGGGAACTGTGTCTTCCTGTCGTGGATCATTTCTGGAGCTGGGCTGCCCAGGAGTGCCCAGATAGCCTGCCCCCTCCCGCACCAGGGGCACGTGCCTGCTGTGTCCCTGGTGCAGAGAAGGGATGAGGCAGACCAGCGAAGGGGACACCCGGAGAGCCAGCCACCCTGGAGCTGGCTGAGGTGATGGCCTACTACGGGAGCGGGTCTCCATAGCCTCACATCAGTGACCACCGTCTTCTCCGGTCTCTTCCAGGGTGCTCTACGGGAACAAGATCACTGAAATTGCCAAGGGACTGTTTGACGGGCTGGTGTCCTTGCAGCTGCTGTGAGTAGGAACTTTGTCACTGTTTGTGTCTTTGGGACTGTTGGCAGGCCCCTCCCCACGAACTTTGAGCCATGCTCTGCAGAGTTCTTCTTTTGACTTGACACACACCAGGTGGGAAAATACCTGAGCTGTCCACCCTTTACCTCCATCACCTCCTGTGTTGGAAGGAGAGCCAGGGAGTTGGCAGAGGGAGGCCAAGGCCAGTGTGAACAAACCTAATGACATAACTCAGGAGCCAGGGCCAGGCACTCGGCTAACCACAGGCCCGGGGGCGGGAAGTTAACTTAGTTGGATCCTATGGGGGATGCTAGGAACTCACACAACAGCCAGTACTGACGCTGGAAGGGAGCTGCTGACAGACACGTGACCTTGAGGAAGGTGGGGGTGAGGGGTGAAACAGTCAGAGGGGAGCACGATCCGTCACCTGGTGACTCTATCTGGGAAAGCAGCGGCTGGGTGGGAAGTGTTTATTTAATTTAAAGGAAGATTTGTTGCCTTGAATTTGAAGCTCTGGGATTATTTATTTGCATTTATTTCATTCTGGTCATTTAAGCTTAAACGTTTGAAGAAGATAATTGAACTCTGAGGTGGAGAGGCACAGAAAGGAATTGAGCTCATGCCGTACTTTAAGATGTTATGACAGGGGAGAATTATCTCATGCATGTGTGTAGGTAGCTGTAGCATCCACATGTGTGTTTTGGGGATGCAGGGACACGTGTGTGTGCACACACACATCCACCTTTGCTCCGTGTCAGCATCACAGCTCGCACTGGTGTTAGGGACCATGAGTGTCCTGGGAGGCATGGAGAAACTGGCTCGGAGCTCAGAGGGCCCCGCAGCTTAGAGGGCCCCAGCCCCCGGCATAGCACAGGATGGGAGTCCAGGGGTGTGCCTCCGAGTTCAGATGAGTGTGTGTGCGCACACATGTGTGCATGTGTATGTGTCTTTTTAAAATCACCTCCAAGCCACAGGCAGCAAGGAAGGGGCACGGGGCCCCCTGCCCCCACCTGGTTAGGTGAAGCTGCGGTACGAGGCTGCAGACCAGGGAGCCCTGCTGGGCCTCCCCGTGAGGGGGAGAGGCCAGGAGCCAGCGTGGAGAGAGGAAGGTAGGCAGCACCCTTCAGATGGTGGCATCCAAGACTCTTCACCACGGAGGAAGTGACACTTTTCCTCCCACCCCTCTCCTCACATCCCTCCTCCCTCCCCTCCCCATGACCTTGAAGGCTCAGCCTGGACAGTCTCTCCTCGGACAGTACGATAATGAGAATCATGTCGCCATGCAGTGGCCAGCAGGTCTCCAGGCCCATCCGTCAGAACAGCATCAGGCTTGTTTCAGAGAAGCTGAGGTCAGGAGAAAGAAAACGCTGCCCTCGTCTCTGCCTCTCCCTCCCCTCTGTCTCCGCGCCCGTCCCGTTCAGGGGTCCCAGCCCTCCGTGGGTTTTTTGGCAGCACTCACCAGGGCTCTGTGGGGGCGGGTGGTTTGCAGATGGTGTTCTGTGCTCGTGGCAAAGAAACTGTAAGTTATAACTGCTGCCATAAGGCTGGTTAACCTTGGCTGTTCATCCCTGGAAAGAAGTGTAACAATGGTATCTGCCTTGAGGTGGGTTTGGGGGTGTCATGGGCCCCAGGGCTGGGGTGAGTAGCCTTTCACAGTCTGTGGATTTGGTGCAAGGAGAAAAACGCCCTTGTGCTCAGGAAGGAGAAACGCAGCGTGCGTCCCAGTGCCTGGCGGTGTGCTGTGTGTAGCAGGGGTTCGGGAAACACGCGTTTTCCACAAAAGGAAACGTGTCCCCACCTGGAGCTGACGGCAGTCAGGAGGGGACAGACTCATAGGACTTTGCACGGGCCAAGGAGGCGACTCCAGTGTCACCTCATTTCGGCGGATGGAATTGAGTAGCTGAGGCAAAGTGCAAAGCTCCTCCCACCCACCCCCCGCCTCAAGACCAAGGTTGACACAACTCAGGCTCTTTCCAGAAAGAACCAGCAAGTGTAACCGTCACGGGGTTGTGACCCGTGTTGAGCAGTTGAAAGGCAGGTCCTGATCAAACCTAATTCAGCGCTCGGCCCGCTGTAGATTGGATTTCTCGTTAGACTCAGAGGTGTTCTGATAAGAAGGTTCCGATTAGAACACCCTGCCAGTCTGGGCAATTTCCTGCCCTTCGACATCAGGCTTTTTGTAAGAGATTTGTGGTTTCTCTCTCTCTCTGTCTTTCAAATTATTGGCGCTTCCCGACGCCACGCCATCCTCGCTGCACGTGGTGAACCTGGGTGGTTCCCCTCCGGCACCTGTCCCGAGGCCCCCAGTAACGAAGCGGGCACATGGCGGTCGGCTGTCCTGCCTGTCCTCCCCTTCCCATTTCTCCCAGTTTGGGGGGCATCCCACCCAACTTCCTCACAGTCCTCCTGAGTTACATTCAAACTCGCTGCTATGTCCCCCTGTGCGTAATCCCAAACAGCTTCGTTACTGCAGACATCCACTGCATAGACTCACACTTGTTACTTATCAGTAGCAACTCTTATCACCCCTTGCAGGGGTGCAAGGTAGTCTGTCTGCTTCAAGCAGGAGTCCAGGAGGCGAGTCAGGTGTCCGTTTGAACAAGAAGTATGCTCTGAGACTCCCTCCCAAACTGCTGTGATCTGGAGGCACCTCAGAATCCGAGGCTGGGACAGGGCAGGCTGCCGGCACGTGCTCCCAGCTCTGAGGACCCAGGCAGTGGGTACCCAGAGAAGAGGCTCATCCTCTCCTCTCGGGCTCCATCCGTCCCTCCTCACCGGCAGCAGGGGGGCGCTCTTGCTCCTCCCCATTCCTCTGGCACCTAGATTCCTGGGTTTTTGGGACTTCCATGCAGTTGGTGACCCTGGGTGCCCATCCAGCCAGAACGCCCCCGGACCTCTCACCTTGCTGCTTAGAGGTCAGTCCCCCCTCAAGCCACAAGAGGTCACTTCCTCCTCTGACAGGCAGCTGTGGGCCACACTGTTCCAGCCCCACCCCTGGGGAAAAAAGCATTCGCCCAGGCTCATGGATTGCATGGCGTGCATAGGACAGCTGCCCAAGTGGACAGATGGCCACCTGAGGTGGAAACGCACGTACCTGCGGCTGCCATGCATGCTAGGCCCACTCCAGGAGGTCCCACACCAAACCAGACTTTTTTGGGACTGGAATAAGCTAAGGCAAGCCAGGCACCTGTTCTCTGATTTTCTTGGAAGGCACACAGGACCATTCGAGGATCTTGGAGTTTGCCAAGCAACATGCCAATTACCAGGCGGAGAGCAAAACGCCACTCCCCGCCGCTCACTTTCCCACGCCAGCTGTTTCACTAGTGTCGCTGCTGCTGCTGCTGCTGCTGCTGCTGCTGCTACAAACCACAGCCAACACTCGCTGAATACTTAATAAGCTCCAGAACACGTGCTAAGGAATTTCATTTCCCCCATCTCGTCTCAGTTTTATAGCGATGCTAAAAGGGAGGTATTGTTCAAGGCCCGCTTTACAGACGGGGAAGCTGAGGCGCTGGAGGGGTAAGCGACTTGGCCACTGTCGCTCAGCACGGAAGTGACTGAGCACTGGACCCAGGCGGGCTGACACTGGAGGCTGCACCAGAGACTTCAGCTTCGGGCCCGGTCCCAGGCGGATCTGCAGAGTGACCTTCGCAATGCACGGCACGAGAGACACTGACCCAAGCCAGCCCCTCTGGGGGTGCCCCGTGTTCGTGGGCCTTCCCCTCGCTCGCTGCCATCCCCCCGCTGACACTTGCCCTGAGCCCTGAGCGACGGCAGTCGGGGAGCCGCGTGGTTTTCAGAGCCGGGTGAGTTGAGAACTCTCCCCAGCAGTGGACACAGACTTACTTTCCGACTCATCCTCCAGGGCAGCGTCCTTCCCTCTCCTGTGCACCTGGAGCTTCCAGAGGACAGCCCCTGGGGCACTTAGGTTCTGGAATCACTCCATTCTGGCTCGCCCAGTGAATGGTTGACTGCTTCTGCAGGGCTTGTTAGTAACCAGGCAACAGTCGGATGGGCAGGTGACCCTGTGCTATGGGGGATGGGGGGGGACAAGCCAGCCACACTAGCCAAGGCCACTGGATCTCCCCAGAGCAGGCGAGGCTCCCCGGACCTGGATCCGCGAGTCTCAGCTTCCCGATGGTTGACTTAGGGAAAGCCCAGCTGCTTGCGCCCTGCTCCTCGAGCTGTCCTGCGTCTGTGCAGTCGAACAAGGCCCTGTGTTTCAGACCGGCCACCCAATGGCACGGCTGCATTTTCAGTTTCCCCGGCATCGGGCATCACCATGACAACCCACAACCCGTGACCAGCACTGCAGTCATTACCAGGAGAGGCGTGAACAGTGACCTTGCCCCTAGGTGGGACTGGGAGGGCTCCTCCCATGTCCTCAAGGGAGTGTTTAGCCTGACGTGGCCCAGAAGACCCATTCACTCGCTCGGGGAGGGGTCTGGGCAGGGTCCGAGGTCCTAGTCTCGAGGCAGCTGGGATCCCCAGGTTCCTCCGAGTGTCCCGCCGCAGTGAGCTGCTGAAGGTTAAAATAAACCCGCACATTTTACAGGGAAGGATGAGAGCACGTTTGTCCTAAGGCAAGAGAGTGGTTTTTATTACAAGTAATAGACAAAGAAATTCAGAATGGCAGAGGGCTAACTCTAAAGAAAAAAATTTTTAAAGAGGAAGGCACATTAATGAGGGAGATTTGACTCTACTCCGTACAGCTTAATCAGGGGTCCAGGGCAGCTCCCCTAACTGGTGTCCTTCTTAATAGTTTATGCCCACGCATAATGGTGCTAAATACTGCCGGGGAGACACAGAGAACTTTTTAAAAATAACAAAAAGTCTTTATAATCCATTTTTAAAATCGCCCCCCTGCGGAAGGAGCCAGATGAAGGGTCATGCCCTGTGGTGGATGGTGCCGTCCTTCCTCTGTCTGATGTGTCTGCACCCTGAGTGCTTGTGTGACAGAAGGCGGCTCCCCAGCCTCGTGTCAGGAACAGGGGCCCCTGAGGCCCCGCTCGGCGGGAGCCGAGACCTCCCTTCCACCCCATGGTCTTTGCTGGAAGGGCTTCACTGACTGCCCAGGAGAGGCTGCTGCACCCTTTCTTGGTGCCCGTTTTCGGAGAAGACCTTGTCCTGCCGAGGCTGGAGTATCGCTTCCAGCGTTTCCAGACGAATGCCGTATCTGCGGGAGGAGGAAGACCACCGTCTCCCGCAGCCCCGCTGGCAGGTGTGGAGAATATAAACACCGTCCGGGATGATAGTTCTGGGCCACGGAATCGCCGTGTGAACCTCTGGAGTCACCAAGGCGACTTGAATGCAATCAGTCATTAAACCGGACTCCAGATGTTTGCGTTTTCCCCGGCCTCGCAGCCCAGGCCTGTGCAGCCGCAGGGGAGTGGTCAGTGAAAAACGTCTGGCCCAGGGCAGTAACTGAAAACGGGCCGAGTAGTCTCCTGCCCACTGGCCTCTCCGGGAGGCCAGACGTGGTGGGTGCTTTTCACTGACCAGGGTGGACCTCCCTTCCCTCCGGGGGGCCGTTGCCCCACCCTCCCTGCCCCATAACCTAGTCCCTGAATGAATGAATGAATGAATGAATGAATGAATGAATCAGCAAGCCAGGACGCATGGTCAGAGCTCCAGGGACCTTTCTGGCCGGGCCAGGTCCAGCCCCCTAGCAGGAGGACTTGAGCCCTCCGTGGCCCAGACTCGGGGTGTCTCCACCGTCACCCCCACACTCCAGCTCCACAATCCCCGGTGGCTCCTGCTTCCTGCCCGGCTTTTCCTGAGGCAGCAGCTCCTGGAAAGGATGATCTCAGCAGCACCCCGTGTCGGCTCGCCGACGGGCTGAGCGCTAATACCTCCTGACACAGAACATATGTGGAAGCCGAGAGTGCTCCGAGAAGGGGTGGGGCGCGCTGCGCAGAGCTCGCACTCGGAGGCAAATTTAGAAGGCGACCTACCTGCGCTCCCGACCTCAGATGTGCCGCTCGCCCCCACCTCCGCTGATGGGCGGGCGGGCGGGCAGCTCTTTGGGTTGTGTTTTACTAGGGAGCCATTGCTGAGTCAGTGGGAGAAGCTGCAGGG
The DNA here is from genome assembly GCA_004024845.1 of Tonatia bakeri. Lineage (NCBI taxonomy): Eukaryota > Metazoa > Chordata > Mammalia > Chiroptera > Phyllostomidae > Tonatia > Tonatia bakeri. The sequence goes on from PVIA01005159.1 coordinate 52,848, forward strand.
TGAAGTCCCACCTCTCCTGCAAGCCTCAGGTGCTCCCGAGGTCCCTGAGTGAGCGTGGGCGGAGCCTCAGGGCAGCGTAGTGAGCAGAGTGAGCTCTGTGAACTAAGGTGGCATGGACCAACTCTGCCTGCCATGTAACAAACTGAGGGATTTGTGGCAAAGGGACTCAACGCTTCTGAGTCTCAGAGGGGTCACCTGTCAGATGGAGGTGACACTTAATTCTTCACAGGGCTGTGGGGAGATTCCATGAGTTAATATTCGGAAGCCACACATAGAGCTTATTACCTGTTAGGTCATGTGAGCCCAGCCGTGCACCTGGTCTGCTCGCCTCAGCCCCTCCCTCCCTTCTTGTTTAGATGACCCCTGAGGTTCCTTTGGGTGGTGGCTCTGGGAGCAGATGTCCCCAAGACAAGGTTGGATCTGCTTCTGGGGACATCTGTATGAACACATTACGCCTCCCACCCCTGACTCACTGGATCCGACAGGGAGGTGTTGCTGGCATCCATGTTCTGAGCGTGCACACCAGGCAGCCTCTTGAGTGAGGAAGCGGGAGCCTCCCATGTTATAGGAGGGGTGCTGTCATCACTGTGTCATCTCTGTCCCCTGGCCTGCCTGGAGGAGACCGAGGACTCAGGGTGAGCGGAGCGCAGAGACCAGTGTGCCACCTCCTGAAGCAGTGCTGAGTGACCCATAACAGTAACAGCTGGAGCCCCCGCTGTGCAGGTGCAAGCCGCTCAGTGAGGGGCCTGCCATGGCGTGCCAGCGGCAGCTTGGTGAGCAGCCCGTCGCCTTGGTGCCAAGTCCTTCCTAAGAGTCGGCAGGACTCCTGATGTCTCTACACACCAAGAGGCAGGCAGAGCCTTCTAGACCCGACCAGACCAACCTCCAGCCACCTGGGGCATGCCCGGGTGCATTCCAAAGGTAGCAAAAAATAGCCGCCTCCCAGAGAGACGAGGGACAAAGAATGCGGACTGTGTGCCGTGGATAAGAGGCGAGTGTGGAGTTGAGCAGGCTCACTCGCTGCAGGGCGGCCTCTGTCATGTCCGTCACCATGCTGACCAGGGCTGCACCCAGGCCGTGGTCTCGAGACATGACGGCACCTTCTCACTATCGTTTCACACAGCTGCCCCCCAGCGGAGAGTAACCAGGGCAGGTCAAGAAAGAGGGAGAGTCAGTCCCTCCAGGGAAGGGGGAGGAGGCCTGGGTTCGGAGTTTCTTGTAGAACCGCTGCACCCCCTTTCAATAGCTGTTCACTCTCTATTTGCTCCATGGTCGGGTGTTTCTCAAATTCCCCACCTCTCGTCCATGTGCCAGGTAGCTCAGAGATGCATTCATGGAAGCCAGGCTGAGTGGAGTCGCCGCCAGCCTTCCTCCAAAAGGGGAGAGGACAGGGGGCAGACTGTGAGATCTGGCCGTGGTGCCTGGGATCGGGAGGCTGTCCTTGGCTCCTCCATCTGGATAAGCAGCTTAATGCTATCTCCCCATGTACCTCGAAGCCTTGCCTTCAGGGTCCAAGCGTCCAAGGGACCTGACCCATGCTCTTTGAGTTCCCACGAGCTCCCACGAGCTCCCACTCCCTGCAGCTGCCCCTCGTGCTGTCTTTGCCAAGTAAACTCTGTCAGCCTAGGGGGTTGCTGCCCTACCAGGGGTGTCCAACCTGAGGCCCGCAGGCCACATGCAGCCCAGGATGTCTGTGAATGCAGCCCTACACAAAATCATAAATTCACTTAAACCATTATGATATTTTTGTGTCATTATGTGTTGAAATATATTTAATGTGTGGCCCAAGCAATGCCTCCGGTGTGGCCCAGAGACACCTAAAGGTTGGACACCCCTGCATGACATCTTTGTGATAACATCCCATGCTGAGAGATCTAGAAGCAATAGGGAACAGGAAAGCATCTGCATCAGAGAAAGAAGCCTCAGTAATTCAGAGAGGTGGAGAGGGTTGCCAGAGTGGGCTATACTTTGGACACCCTTTCAGGGCAAGTCAGCATTGCCACTCCTGTCTCAAGGCCAGCCTCCTTGGCCAGTGTCTTGCACTCCCTAGAACCAGATCCTGCGATTGGGCTTAGGAATCTTCCCCGGAGTCTCAAATCTAAATACCAGGCATACAATAGGGAGTAGTGAGGACTGTGGCAAACAGAGAGCACAGGTCACATCTGAAGGTGGCAGCTACTCCATAGTTGCCTCCATGGATCCAGTGTTTCTAGAGCTTCGGGAATTTTTGTAAGAGAAAATAGAAAGCTGACGTGTGTGTGTTTGTGAGAAAGGGGGCGCACGAGCCCCAGATTCCCCAATTTATGACACAGTGGGAGGACTAGACGAACACATTTACATGTGGGATGCTGCAGTCTGCTGTCGGGAGGGTCCCAGCCTCAGGCCATCAGCAGACCAGCACCCCGACCTGGCGTCTTTACTAAATGGCTCGACATTTCCTAGCCTAGACACTGTCCTCAGAAGACCAGAAATTTCCAGGTTTGCAACAAGTCATTCACCATGTGCTTAAAAAAAAAAAAAAGCCAAAAATGTGTGTATGCGTGTGTGTGTGTGTGTGTGTGTGTGTGTGTGTGTGAAGGGCCCATCATCCCTAACCCCTGGCTGCTTGGCCCTGTGTGTCCACAAGCTTTTCTCCCTATTTCTCTGCCTCAGAGCATCCACCTTGGGATGCCCAAAGCGGGGTGGCCGTGATCACAGTGTGGTCTACAAAGCACAGGAAATCCTCGGGGGAGGAGCTCCAATGGGGGTAGACAGACATATGGGAGAGGCAGGTGAGGCATTCGCACAGAAGACGAGGAACCCCCCAGAGACCTGAATGATCATAACTACGTGCGGCGTGCCCCCCGGTAACGCGTGAGACCTCAGACAGGCCCTCCCAACTCTCAGCCTCAGTTTCCTCGCCTGTCACTGGTGAGGCTGGTGCCCACCTGCCCAGGTTATTGTGAGAGAAATAGGCTGTCGAGGAGGCACTCTGGCAAACACTGGAAGGGTTCCGCCACGTGAGCTTTGCTCCGCTGCGAGGCAGGAGGACATCCGGTGAACCCCTGGGCCCTGCCCGTGATTAGCCAGATTAAACAGGCAGCTCTTCTTCCACGTGCCACTGCCACAGCTGCCTGCCTGCGCACGGCCTGTAGCAAGGGCAATTGCACGCCTGATTCCACTGCCATGGGCGGCCCCACCACTACCCACGACGTGGCCCCCAGGCCCTGGCATCAGGAGCCTCCAGGGACAAGGCAGTCTGTTACAACCCTGGGGGGGTCACCCCCGATGAGGGGAGCTCCGAGCCAGCCTTGGAAATGGGAATTTTAGAAATTCAACATTTAGGTTAGATTAGTTCCCCTTCCCCCACTTCCACTGACGAGGGAGTGAAAAACTGATTTTAAGCCAGTTTCAAGGGCACCGCAAGTCAGTCTGGGGAAATTTGCTGGACTTTCCAGCTCCATTCTGGAAAGCTCTCCTATAACCCTCACAACATCATCTGTGCTGGACCAGAGTGCCGCCCGAAAGGCTCATTTCTATGATGCCAGAGACAGACTGACTGACTACGTGTGTGCACGCATGCGATCCTGGCCTCGGACACACGTCTTCACGGGGCATGGCCTAGACTGCTCATCAGAGTCCAGTGGAATACGTGATCTGAAAGAACTCGGAGGACTTTTCTGAATCAAAACTGTCTTTAGTCAGTCAGCTAAAACTTGAAAACAGTTGTGTCAAATGATGGGATTTTTTGTGGTTTTTATTTTGGATTCCTGGAATCTCTGCATTCTAAAGCAGAAAGCAAAGCATGTGGCTGCTGTTTCCAGGCTTCCTCCAGAGCACGGGTCCGAGGGAAGGCTCCGGGTGATGATAGTGCGAGGTACACCAACCACGGGGCCAGGCAGGGCCCACTCTGAGTTTCTGCGGCCCCAGGAGTGCCCGTCTGCCTCCCTCTCTGCTCGGCAGCAGGGCCACCAGGCAGTGCAGAGGGCACCCGCCCCCTGCAGGCACAGCCCTTGGCCCTCGGCTAATGGCCAGGGCTAGTGAGTCACCGGCCTCTCTTGTGCTTGCAGCCTCCTCAATGCCAACAAGATCAACTGCCTGCGTGTGAACACGTTCCAGGACCTGCAGAACCTCCACCTGCTCTCCCTCTATGACAACAAGCTGCAGACCATCAGCAAGGGTCTCTTTGCCCCTCTGCAGTCCATCCAGACTCTGTGAGTATGCCCAGGCAGCAGGAACCCCCAAACAAGGAAAGCCCCCCACAGTGAGGGCACCGTGGGCACATCCCGGAGGATTTCAGAGCCGGCAGGGAGAAGGGGACGAGAGCGCCAGTACCAGCTCCCCTGCACTGAGCGCTCGCTTCCGGCTCAGCACTGCGCCCGGACCACCCCAGGATGCGAACCTCTAAGTCTCCCAACAGCCCTATGAGGCTAACAGCCCTTTGAGGTTGGCACTGTTATGATCCCCTGGTTCCACGTGAGGAAACCAAGGCACAGAGAGGTTAGGTAACTCACTCAAGGTTGCACAGCCAGTGAGAATCAGGATTTGAATTCACACAGAGTTGCTGCTCAGCTGCTCTCTTAGTCACTGCAGCCACTGTACTCTGAACAGGCTCCGTCTCTACAGATAACCCACCACAGCCGCCCTGCCCCCGCCGCCAGCCTCTGATCCGTGTCCCTGGGAGTATTGCACCTCCCTCCGCAGGGGGCAGTTCCCCACTCCCGAGCACTGCAGACCAGGTAGCTGCCCACTGAGTGCAAACCTGAGGCCTCGTCTCTGGGGTTTCCAGGCCCAGGCTGAGACTCTAACGCCAGCCCATGGCCTGCCCATGAGCCTGAGGGGCTCCTAGAGACTCTCTGAGTCATCTGGCACTTCCTGGCCCCTTAGCCGGAGACAAGACCAATAAAGAATACGAACAGCTGCTACTGATTGGCCCCCTACCATGAGCCAGGCATTGTATGCGGCTTTGCAGTTTCCTGACCGAGCCAAGGAAAGCGAGACTCACAGGCTGCTCTCATGATGCTAAGGATCATAACAGCAGTCCCGCTACTATATATGGAACACCCACCACGTGCCAGTCGCCCCGCCAGCTGCTTTATGCGCCTGGCGCGACTGAGCTCGTAGAAATAGGATGCAGCCTTCTCTAAGCATAAAGCCCAGGCCTGCAGCTTGCTCTGCCCATCAGAATTGGTGTGGGTGAGAGCCAAGGGGGTCCATGGTGGGTCCTGCCCCAAGTGGGAAGAGGCTGCATCCCCAGGGTGTGGCCAGCTACACCTGGGACTATCCTTTGCAGACTGCAGGCCTCAGCCCCTCTCTGCTTCTGCCTGAAAGCAACCCCCATGCCCCCCCGACACCTCCTGGGGTGACGAGGGAGGGATCAGGCCCCGATGGCCAGCACCCAGCCCCAGGCAGAGTGGGGGTGGAAGGGGCACCATGGGTCCCTCCTGATTGCCTCCCCTCCCTCTTGCAGCCACTTAGCCCAAAACCCGTTTGTGTGCGACTGCCACTTGAAGTGGCTGGCCGACTACCTCCAGGACAACCCCGTGGAGACCAGCGGGGCCCGCTGCAGCAGCCCACGCCGGCTGGCCAACAAGCGCATCGGCCAGGTCAAGAGCAAGAAGTTCCGCTGCCCAGGTAATCAGGCGGCGGGGCTGGGCCCTGCTCCCCAGCTTGGAGCACAGCAGCCCCGGAGAGGCCGGTAATCCAATCTGGAGGACAGCGAGCGCTGTGATGGCTCCTGGGGAGCATCTCTGCAAATTCAATTGGGGGAATTCAGTTAGTCCTGCAGAAAACCAATTACCTCATGGATTTAAAATAAAACACACACACACACACACACACACACACACACACACACACAGAGTAAAATCACGGGGTTGGGGGGATGCATGATTTTCTCCTCGTGGGGAGGAGAGACAGAACCCAGGCGGCAGCCTCTCTCCAGGCCTCGTAGAAGCTAGAGGTTGGGGCCAGCTTTTTACACATTTTTTGTTTTTTAGTTTCTAAAGCATGGCCCCCAAGTGGCAGGTAGAGAACTATTCCACAGATCAGGCTGTAGGTGGTGTGCAATCTTGGGGGCGTCTCGTTCCCTCTAAGGTCACCTTGGTACAGCCTTTCGACCAGAGTGCGTCACAGGCTTCACCGACGTCTTGGCCAGCCGTCTCCCCGACCCCAGGCTGGTAGTTCTGATCAGTAGAGAGGAGAGCAAAGAGTTGTGCTCGGGAAGACAGCAGAGCCATGCTCTCCACTCCCCAAGCTCTCTCCACAGCCTCGCTCCACAATGTGCCTGGGAAGAACACCGGGGCTGAATGGCAGGGGATTCTCAGCCCTGCTTGGAAACAGGCATCGCTCTCCTTGACCCAATAGCTAGGTGAACAGGCAGTTAAAAATGACTGTCATTTGTGTCATTGGCTCCTGGAAAAAACCACCCAGCTGCATTGTGCTCCCAGTGGTAAGAGATTGATAGCACAATGTGCTGAGCCGGGCTGCAGCCACCCCTCACAGTCTGTGTGTCAGCAGAAGCTTTCTTCCCCCACCCGAGAGTGCCCTGCAGAAGCACACTTTTCCGGGACAGCGCCAGTGTGGGCGCTAGGCGCCGCAACAGGACGGGTGTGCAGGCTTCTGCTGCTTGCGAGGCCTTCTTGTCCTCTAAGTCAGGCCCCGGAGAGGGTTTCGGGCAATGCAGGGAGTCCGTGGCAGTGTGAGACGCTGCTCCTAATTTGTCTTCCCCGGAATACCGATGTCCGTTTTGAGAGCAGTTTCTCAGCTGTGCTGAGTGCTTCTGCTTCGGTTTGGCTCTTCTAACTGTCCCGCGAGGTCAGCAGGGCCTGTCCCTGTTCTGCAGCAGGGGGAGCCGAGGGCGCAGAGATGAAGGGGTACCCCCAAGGTCACAGCCAGCAATGGTGGGCCCCAGGTCTCACTCGCTCACTCCTCACAGCATCTAGGAGAGAAGGGAGCGTTTGGGAAGGAGGTCCAGCTGCTTGAATGACTTTCTTTCCCCATCTAGTGGCTCCTCCCTACCCCCTACCCATGAACTCTTTCCTAAAGTTTCTCTCCCTGCCCGGACCTGGCACCTGACTCACACCCCTGGTCCCTCTGTTCCCACCCCCATCCGGCCACAGCTGAGTTCACTAGCTCTGACAAGCAGTGATGCCCAAGGAGAGGAGCAGTAAGAGGTAGAGGGGGCGCAGGGTGCCATCTACCGCCCTGACTCCTCCATCTCCCGGGGGTCCTGCTGTGATTTAGGGCTCCAGATTGATGCCAGGGTTCGGGGGGCAGGGGAGGGAAGGAGTCAGCCCAGGGTCCCAGGGCTGGCATCTCCCAGTCCTTGGCAGTTGTCTAGGACTGACTGTGGGCTGGAACTGGGGTAGGGTGGGGGGCAAGTAGGAGAAGGGGGAAGGAGTAAGCAGACACAGGACAGAAGAGCCCAGTTCTAGCCCCAGCTCTGCCCCTACTCACCTGCCTTTGCACTGGAGGGATCCTGGCTGCTTTTCATATGTGCAGTAGGAATGGCTGGAAATACAAAAAGAAACAAACGAGGAGGAAGGGACAGAATTCCTGGAATGGCCCTCTCTAAATCTCTTTTTTAATCAATACTAACCAGAAAGATTAGTGCTGTAAAGGCAGAGAAAGTTTGCAGTACGTGAGCCTGACACATAGCATTCCACATGCTTTTGTTTTCTGTAGCCACAGAGAAGAGAAGTAGAGAGATCCACTGCCAAGCTCCAAAGGCCTGGGACCCAAACTGGCCTTGGCCTTGGGGTTGACAGAAGCCATAGATCTAAAGCTCTGCTTCCAGGAAGCTCCAGAAGCGAGGAGAGGCAGATGACACGTAGTGGATTTGACAGATAATAACTCTGCGTTTTACTTTCCCCTAAAAGCACCCCGTTGCAGAGACAGCTGATGTAATTAGGAGCCAATTTGAGGGCTGCTCCTGCAACACAGAGAGCCCCTCCGTAGGCGGCGTCTGGTTTTCCAGCTGCCCTGTGTCCGCCTCTGTCAGCTGCACCCACCTCCCTGGGCGGCAAGGTCAGGTTAGAGGTGAAGGCCACCAGCTGGGGTGATCTGACCGTCCGATTAAGCCCTCCTATAAAGGCAGCATCTGGTGCCTGGGACCCCAAGCCCGTCCCCAAGGGAGCACTCAATAGTGGGAAGATGCTCTCTTCCACCTGGCCCCCACCCCTTTGTGTGGAGAGACTCAGTCAGCGAGAAGAAACTCACGGTGAAAAGCCCAGAGAGAGAAATGTAATGTGACCAAACGTGGCAGGCAACAGGCCACCTCTCGGGGAATCAGTCCAAGAGCCCCCGGCGGTAAGCCAGTCCCGGCTGGAGAGGAGGGTGTGGAGCTTACACAGAAAAAGGGCATCCAGTAGGGTTTTCAGGACACGACCTGAAACCAGGACTTCTGATGTGCTGTGAAGATCTTGATAACTTTCTCCCCGACCCCTCCACTTGCTTTCATTGAGGAAACCAAAGAGAAGGCACACTCCGTCCGGTGTTCAGGCTTGGAGGGGGGGTGGGAAAGGGCTGGGTCTTCCCCACTGCGGTCCTCAGGGCCTGACCCAGCGTGAACACAGAATTCCCGCACCAGAGTCTCCACTGGGCCCCGCTTGTCTGTAAGGGCTCAGAGTGGAGTCGAGAATAAACGACAGTGGCCAACCCCAGCTGGTCAGATGGGAGGGCTTAGAAAGACGTGGGGCCAGACCCAGGGCTGTGCAGTGACCTTGGCGAACCGGTCAGCCACCGCAGACACCTGCACATTGTCGAGATGCTGAGAGCATCTTGTCCCGAACACCCACTGTGGAGGAACAGTGTGCCTCCTGGAAGAGGGCAGGAGGGCCCCCGTCACCTGGCCCTGTAGCTGGTCTGTTGAGGGTGCCCACGTCTCCTCCCAGTCGCTTGGGAGAAAGTCCCAACCCGCAGGTGCATGAAAACGGCCCGGTCTCTGCAGACAAGGGTGTGAAGACCGGGCATCCGAAACAGTTGGTCGTTGGCTCCACTCCGGTGACTCCCCGCCATCCGGAAATTAGGAAGCAACACAGAACCTCGTGTCCTCCTCTTCCCTTCCTTCTCCTAGTCTGCAGGGGGCCCTCACCATGAGGAGCACCAGTCACCCCTCTGCGAAAACCAGTGTGCTCAGGCTGTTGTGACTGCAGGTCTCCAGGCCCAAACACGGGTCCCCATCAGCTCCCCTACTTCCTGTCTTGCTGGGAGCGTGTAGTTTCTCTCCACTCCACCCCCCCCCCATTATGTCTCAAGCAGTCTGGGAGGAACATCTGTCAGTGAGTCGGTCTCTGGGGAGCCTGAAGGACACTAAGGAGTCCCCTGGCTTATGGCAGGCACATCAGGGGACTTTTCCCTGAAGGAGATCATTGCAGTTTTGCTAGACCCCTGGGAACTGGGGCTGGCCGCTCTGATAAGGGGCTGGGAGACAGGCTGTGATGGCACCACGTGGCTGTAGGGAGGGGCCCTCGGTTGCCGAGCACACGGAAGAGGCTTCTGCTGAGTTTGATGTCGTATCAGGTCAGGTGGTATGATTGCGTGGGGTTCCGAGGCTCAGCTTCAGGCCTGTGATGTGACCAGACACCTGACTTCTTTCATTCTCTTGGGAAGGAGCCGTTCTGCCCCGAGACTCCTGAGTGGGGGTGTCCATTCACCCCCCACCCTGTCCCCCCTTCCTCCTGTGTCTCCCCTGGGGCCAGACATGGGGCAGGGGGCTCCTGTCTGCGGAAGTGCTCCTGTGGAACCCACTCCTGGTACTAATCACGCTCGGTGGGGGCCCACTCCGGCTTCCACTTCTCCACGCTGCTTCCTCTGAATGCTCCTGTCCTCTCTCTGACGCTGCTTCCTGACCTTGACTCTGACCGGTCACCGTGGGGCTTTCCTTTGTGCTTGATCTAACCATGTGGTGGAACGATGGAAACGGAACATGGTTCTGTCAAGCACCGCGGAAAGCACCGCGCTCTCCTGCAGCATGGCCCGCCGCCGCCACCGCCACCGCTGGACACCTCTTCTCTGCTCTGGAGCACCGCAGCCCGCCACCTGCCAGACCCCCTCCCCAGGGCCAGCCTCGCAGAGGGTGGGGGTGGGAGTCTCGAGGGTCACTGAGTCACTCCCCTCCAGGAAGCAGATACAGGCTGGAAAGGGCACGGAGAAGCATGCCGAGGGCAAACTAAGATTTGTAGCCACACCTCCCACCCCAAAGGGAGCTGCCATTCCCCAAATCTAGTCTGGGTGCCTGCCAACCAGTACAGTAGACAGGCTCGGGCTCAGAAACCATCGTCGGATCTTCCGTTCGAAGGGAGCAGGTATACCCAGAGCATCTGCCCCAGTTTCACGGAAGAAGCCCAAGGTCATTCTCCCAAGTGGTAGCTAAGCCAAAGGCCATAACGCTTGTGGCCCGCCTCCTCCCCACCCCCGCCATCACTGTTGGAAGCTTTGGGAAGGAGTGAGAGCAGAACGGGGCACACTGGCCTGGGTCTGAGGCCCCGGATCGAGCCTGTGAGACTCCTCCTGAGCCTGTCCCCACTCCCCGAGAGCACCTCAGCCCTGGGCCCGTGCAGCTGAAGTGCAGTCTGCTTCCTGGACCCTCCGAGCACAGTTCACACGGGGGCAGAGGTCCGTTACGTGGTGCTAGATCAGTGACACATGGGGACTGTGCAGACACCTGCTGTCTGTGACAATAAAGAGGGACCTTGGTGCCTCCCATTCGGCTTGTTTCTTGATAAATCCTGGAGCCAGTGTGACCAGGAGATTGTGCTGATGGTTCCTGCCATTGAGCCTGTGTCCTCGCCTGTGAGAGACAGCCATGGTGGGAGCCAAACCTGGCGTGGGCCCAGGGTGGGCTCTGGGTTCCCACAGGGTGTGTGCCTCTGTCTCCTCTCTCCCAGGTCACCGCTCAGCCAGGTGCCCAGCGTGGCTGAGTAATGGAGAGTCTCGTTTACCTCTCTAAATTCTTTGACTGCGTGTCGAGTGCTTACTGCAGGCCAGGCACTGAATGTTTTCCATCACTACCTTGTTTAATTTTCACGGCCCAATCTATAAGTCCCATTTTACAGACAAGGATATTAACTAGCCTGCCCAGCGTCATCTGGCTGCCACGTGAATGTTCCTTATGTCCACACTATGCAGGCTTCCCAGCTGCAGACTGTCCCATCGCCTTGAATTATGAAATCAAAAGGACCTTGACTTGAAAGTGATAAGGAGCTGGCATTTCTTCTTTTTTTAATATTCCCTTTCAAGCTCACTTCTGTTCGTAGACAATAGCTTGAGAAAGAACAAGAACAAGCAGCGCCATTTCAGTGGGTCCCCTCTCCAGCATGGCTACACCAAGACCCATTTGGGACAGAACAAATCCTTGAGCCCCGAGAAATCCCCTCCCCTCTGAACAGAGGGGACGTCCAAGTTCCTCAGTGTTGCCTCGCTGCGCCAGTGGCCAGGCCCGAGGGAGTGCATCCATAATGATGCCCTCCCTTCATTGGCACCCCAGTTCTGCAGGAGCTGGCTGGTGACCAGGCCGTGCCCAGCCATGGACTGCGGCATTCATTCCCCTCTGCATTCAGCCATGTGGCTACATTCATAATAGACTCTGGTGGGGAGAGTGACTGGGACAGCTGTGTACCCAACTGACCCCCAAACTCTGTTAAAACAGTTGGTGTCTTCTGGCCACTGGTGTCTAATCACCCTGTCTTCACCCACGAGCAAATAACTGTGTGCCTGGCAATGCTCTCTCGAGCCCATTCATGACTTAGGACCGATTGCTTGTCCATGTAACTCTCTTCAAGCTGATGAGCCCCGGCGGGCCTCCTGCTCCCCCAGTTCCTCTTTCTGCTCCTTTCCCCTTTCCCTTTCACCCTGCCCTTGTTAGGGATGTTGGAGGTAGAAGAGAGGTGGGCACCTGTGGATTGACAGGCTCATGGTCACCAGGCAACAACAATCTGTGACTTCCACTCAACAAGCTGGATGACAGAGAACGCAGATTGCTAATGACAGCAGTGGTCCTGGGCTCAGTACTGGCCTCTGCAGCCGAGTACATCCCTGGAAGGGAACTTGGGCTCCCTGCCGGCCCTGAACCCATGATGCCCGTTGTTTCCTAGACAGTGGCCGTCGGGCCGGGGTTCGTGATCAAGTCATGTCACTGCGGACTTCCACCCCCTCACCCCCACCCGTCCATTAAAGCTTCTCTGTGGTCACGTACCAAGTGCCATCGTTCTGAGCTGCCTGGGCAGAGGGAGTTGGGGTGCCAGGTGACATGAACCCTCCCAAGACCCCGGGTGGCCGGCCTTTAGTTTTGTGGCCCTTCTTCAAACCCTCTGAGATCTCCCCATCTCAGCTCGCCCCAAAGAGAAGAGGCGGCAGCCTGTGCTGGTTACCCCTCTCCTTCTAAGTATTGCTGGCAGTGACAAATATGCATCCAGATTGAAATTGACTTTTAGACCTCTGGGAAAGTTAAAAATACTTTTGGGTGGTTATGAGCATTAGGCGTAACAAATGGCTCCTAGAAACCCCGGGTAGTTTGGGTAATGAAATATGAAGCGATGGAGGTGGCATTTCAGGCTGACTGCGACTGGGGATCGGACCCTTTCGGTTACATACATGCGCCATTATTAACACTTCCGGCTTCCACTCACATAAAATATTACACTCCGACCCCCTCGTTAATACAAACCGAGGCAATAAGAAAAACAGGGGAAATGCTGGAGAAAACACATCAGTGCATCGAATCTAGTTGCAAAATCGTTGCGCTAAGATGGGTCAAGGGCTCCATGGCAGAGGTCCGCTAGTTATACCCTAATGACGCTGCAGAGGCAGCTCCTGCTAACGACAGCCCCTCTCCCCATGATCGAAGGGAAACCGTGTTGAATTAGCGGCTGTCCCGACACGGTCCCACACCAGGCATCTCAGTCTCATCCTGCCGAAAAGCAAGCTGCCCTCCCTCCTGTCTTTCTGCCCGTGACTAGCAGTCAAAGCGGAGGGGGCTACTCTGCTTTGCAGGGATCCGTGTGGACGCCGTCTAAAGGGAAAACAGATGCGTGTGGATGGGACGCCCCTTCACCCTGTTGTTGCGTGGAACCACTGGCTGGGGGATGAGCAAGGGTGGCCGTTCAGCAGGGTTTGCAAAATGAAATTCACCCAGGACTCGGCAGACTGATGCGTCTGGGAGAACATGGCCCGGGCCAGTTATTCAGTAGGCTGGACACTGGCCAGCCAAGGACAAGAGATTCTCTTAAGGCCTCAGACAAGGAAGCCGCCCAAGTAACCGTGGGGACACATGACAGATTTTGCACACACAGGGCTGGGGATGGAAGGAGTAAAGGAGCGGGGTAGGGAGGAAGCAGAGAGGGAAAGGAGGCAAGTCTAGACCCCTGACCCCTTGTTCTGGGTAGAAGGTTCACTTCACAACCAAAGACCCACCAAATTCGTTCCAGATCTGGAATTAGCACAGACCGATAGTGGGAAGGGCAAGAAGGTGGGCGACGCCTGCTTCCTGCCCCGAGGTGGTGGTGCGTGGTGCGAGGTGCATGGCAGGAACAATGCCGTTCAGCCCACCTCCACCAAGTGGGACTTGGGGGTCAGTCCCAGAGAGAAAAAGCTTTTGTCAAAAAACATGCCTGCAGTACAACGTAGTTCTTGTCACGTGGTCCCTGGTGGCAGCCTGCCTAGGTCCGACCCTCTGCCGCGTACTGAAAGACCCACAGGCCTCAATTTCCTCCTCTGTGAAGTGGAGTTAGAATAACCTCAGAGACTTAATGTGCTCACCTGTTTGAAGTTCAAGGAATAGAGCCCAGTTCTGGGTCCATGCTCAGTAAATGTCAGCTGTTAGACCATGAGTTACACTGATGTTTTTGAGGCTTCCAACGCACCAATGCTCAACTAGTTTCTAGAAAAAACAAGTAGAATCACAGACACCCACACAATTCCTGACGTTTCCTTAGAGACCCCCCCACTGCCTTGACCTTCCTAGCGTCTCCACAGAAACCCCATGAGGTAGGGGCAGTTACTTCCTTCCCACGTTACCTGTGCAGGGGCTGAAGCGAATGAGGGGCATACCTGCACCCCCAACAGCTCCTGGTGTGCACAGGAGCACCAAGGCTCACCTCGGCCAGCTTCGCAAACCAAAGACACTCACTTCTCTGAGAGGCTTCAGAGATGGGTGCACACAGGGCGCCTGGCGTGCTGGTGGCATCCGCCGGGGCCATGAGCAGTACGGACCGCGCTCTCATTCCAAGACCCGCACTGTGTCCATGAAACGTGGGTGGTGACCTAATGAAGGAGGCCGAGTCCCCACCCACTCACTGGCGTCCAGCAGGGGGCGCAGCACTCCCTGTGCCCCTTCAGGTGTGAGCTGTGGTCTCTGGGAGCTTGGCCCGGGGCCATGGCGCCATCGTTGGTCACAAATGCTGCTCCCAGGCACCTGGGACAGCCCCCTGTTGCTCCAGTCACCGTTACTGTGCGACCTCAAGGAAAATCCAATTTCAAAAAAATAAACCTTAGTTTCAAATACTGGCTCATTGGCCTTTAGTTCAGCAGATGGGGGAGCTGATCTGACCCTCACAAGAGTTGTGTGTGTGTTCGCTGTGTTTTAAATCTGAATTCTTTACCAACACCTTTTTAAAGGATTATCGGGCAACCTGGAGCCAAATTCCCAAGTATCAGGGTGGTGGGCTTCCTTCCCCCAGACCCCCAACTCTCCACACAGTCTTCAACATGGAAGGCAGGTGTTGGTAGCCCTGGTGGCTGCACGCTGGCCTCTTTTATTATTTCATTACCGGCTCGGGCCCTGAGGACACCTGAGTGTGTGTGACCCCTGGTGCGGCCCCATCCAAACCTCTCTGTCCAGGTTGTCATGAGCAGTGAGAGGGCCCATGGGGGGTGGGCCTCACGGACTGAGCAGCACCCCTACACTGTGGGCCTCGTTCCATGCACATGTGCCTCGGAGCGTTTGTGCGAGGAGACCATCCAGAGGGGACTGAGAATGGCAAATGACAAAGTCCAGATGGACAGGTGGGAGGAGGGGAGAGCACCGGCAAGGTGGCCAAACGGTGCGGGCCGCCCTGTGTCTGTCCCTGGGCCCCCACCCCCACTGCCCACCACCTGGACTGGTGCCAGGAACCACGGTGACGCTGCCGTCCCTCTTTGGCCCTGCCCAGGCTCAGAGGACTACCGCAGCAGGTTCAGCAGCGAGTGCTTCATGGACCTCGTGTGCCCAGAGAGGTGTCGCTGTGAGGGCACCATCGTGGACTGCTCCAACCAGAAGCTGGCCCGCATCCCAAGCCACCTGCCCGAATACACCACCGACCTGTAAGTGCTGCCCGGGCGGGACTTCCATACACATCCCCGCACACCCTGTCACCTGCAGTCAGCCCTGGCAGGGGCTCCTGAGGGGGCCTCTCCTGACTCAGCCACCTGGGCGCTCCTTGCCTGTCCCCTTGAGCAGACTCCCAGGCATGCACTGGGGACAGCTTGCTCACACGTGAAGACAGTTCGTCCCTTCTGCAAATGTTATCTGAACACCTGCTGTGAGCCAGGCAGTGTGCTCAGCCCACCAGCTTTCACAGTGAACTAAGCAGACCGTCTGTCCTTAGGAAGCTCACGATAGAACCAAAAAGATGGACAGTAAGTCATTGTCATAGAGCAAGAAAGCAGCTAGGAGGCTTAGCTACATCTGAGCCTCCAGTTATGCTGATAAAAGGGTGTGTTGCTTTATCCAAAAAGGAAGGGCTAAGAAGGTGCCGCATGGTGGGTGTGAGGACGTAGCCCAGGGGCTGCCCAGATCGGAGCGTCCGAATCTTTGCTGAAACATGGAAGCAGTGGTCCACCCTCCGAGGGTGGCGGGGAAGACTAAGTGAGAGTCGGCAAGCACAGAATTCCCCTCGGGTGTTGGCACAGGATGCAGCCTGGATGAATGAAGGTGGTCTTCGTTATGATCACCGTCGTTCTTGTTGCCGTCACAAATCTCAGGCAGATGGGACAGGCCCAGGCTTGCCGGCCTTCCTGCTCTCCCCAAGCTCGTGGGAGGGCTGGCACAGGCTCGCTGAGCGGCCCGCAGTAGAGGGAAGAGGCCAGGAAGGAGCCGAGGGCCTTGGAGCATTGGGAGAAGGTGGGGGAGCCTCCCCAGGGAGCTCAAGTTGTCTTTGGTGCCCTGCACACTGAAGGCAGATCATGGCAATGGTTTGCGTGCCAAGGTTTCAAACAGCCCAACATGCCTTATCAAAGCGGCTTCCTCAGGAAGGAGGAGCCTGGTCTCCTCTCTTTCCTGCTCCTCACATACTCGCCCCTCCCTGCTTCCCTCCACCCCACCCTCACCCGTGGGCTGAAGGGGCCCACACTGAATTTTCCATGGCTCCATTGATCTTGGCTGAGTATGAGGTCCTGGTGGCAACTCAGCTGAAGCCACGGGGTGCTGGGGAGGTGCTGGGGGCAACAGAAGGCAGGGGCGGAGGCGCCCCATCTTCAGCTAAGCTGCCATCTCATCTGCTTGCTCCCCATGCAGGCGACTGAATGACAATGAGATATCTGTCCTAGAGGCCACTGGCATCTTCAAGAAGTTGCCCAACCTGCGGAAAATGTAAGTCAGCTAGGGCAGTTGGCAGACGAGGCAGAACGCCAAGGCAGGGTGGACCCCCAACCTGCACTGCGGCCCCTTTCAGCCTCCCCCTGCCCCTGGCATGGGCATGGATCCAGAGGCAGGACACTGTCCACATAAACACAGACCAAAACACAACTTCTCTGCTTTTAAACGGTCAAGTGTTGTGCGGAGCATGTGTGTCCCACGCCATCCCTGGCCCTCATCCCATGCCCCCTCTGCTCACCCCGAGCAGTCCCCCAACCCACAACCAGAGTCTACCCCGAGGGCAGGTGGGAGGGACTCAGGAAAGGACCAGCAACAGGACACGGGCATCTAGGGTGCACGTCATTTAGTAATGTTTTCAAGGTGACACTTCAAAGGTTTGGGGGGTTTTGCCACTTTTTTTCCCCAATGACAGTTGACAGTCAATATCATATTAGTTTCAGGGGTACAGCATAGCAGTCCAATATTTCTGCATCTCACAAAGTGCTCCCCAATAGGTCTAGTGCACCCATGACACCGTACCTAGTTGTTGCAGTATCACTGACTATGTGCCCTCTGCTGTGCTTTACCCCCACACTGTTAGGTCGGAGTCGCTCGAGAAACCAAAGGGACGCAGCAAGCTAAGGACCAGGGTTTATCAGTGGGGAGTAAGAGGGAAAGTGGGGTCAGCCAAGGGAGGTTGGGGAGCCAACCAAGGCAGGTTAGGACTCACTCAGTTGTTCTTAGGGCAGGGTTTTTAAGCACAAAAACCCTGCGAAGGGTACCTGGTTGGGGCGTCAGAGTCTGATTGGCTAGAGCTGGCTGCCGGGTGCCATTTCTGCTGACCGTTGTTCTTGATATACCTTGTCCGGCTCAAGTTAAAGCAGCATCCTGTTATGCCGGATCGGCCGACCCCAGCCCCCAGTCTCAGCCGGGCATCCGTGTGTCCTGGGTGGGTCTGCAGGCAGTTTCCCAGGCGGGCATTTTCCCACAGTGCAGTTTTCCCGCCTGGTGATTTTCCACTCCTCCTAGGCCTGCCTGGGTCTGCCAGCTCGTAACCGCCAACTCATACTTCTTAATCCTTCCCGCAGCCCTCCATCTGTTCTCTGCATCTACGAGTCTGTTTCAGTTTTGTTTGTCCACTTACTCTGTTCTTTGGAGTCCACACATAAGTGAAATCACGTAGCATTGGCCTCTCTCTAACTCACTCATCTCACTTAGCACAGTGCTCGCCCAGCCCATCCACGCTGCTGCCAGAGGTAAGAGTTCGCTCTTTTTTACGGCTGAGTCACACGCCGTTGCGCGCCTGCGCCACCTCCTCTGGGTCCAGGCCCTGTCAGTGGACGCACAGGTTGTTTCCACACCTCAGCCCCTGTACGCGATACGTGGATGCTAGGCCTCGGCCTCAGTTAGGCACGTTGGAGCGGAAGCGCCAGCTGCCTCACAGCCTGGGCTTCGGCCTAGGAGGCCTGGGGTCTGACCAGGGCCCGAGTTCAGGCCCAGGGCCCACCCGCCAGGTCTGCCTGTCATCAAAACCTTGTCCCTGCCTAGGAGTTGGGCCAAGTCACGGAGACGAGAGCAATGCTGCTGCTGAGCTGGCCGAGCAGTCCTGGGCCAGGCGCTGTGCTCCCTGTCTCCTGTGCCTCGTCCCACTCAGTTCTCATTCACCCGCCTGGGGGTTGCTTCACGGTCCCCTCTGTGCGAACAAGAAAGCGGTGGGGCTCCAGGAGGTTCCACGACTTCCCTTAGAGCCCACAGCCAATTAATGTCGGAGCTGGCATTCGGCCTCCGCTCACCCGCAGTCACAGTATGAGGCGGGGGGATCATTGCCCCTCCTCTCCTTCCCAGGTCCCGAGAAGAAGCCAGTCACCCAGCTCCTGGCCTTCTAACTCCTTCTTCTGGGCCCCTCGCCCTGCCCCTACCCCACACCCCACATGTCCCGGCCTTAGAGGTTGGAGCAGCCCCTGGAACCCAGGAAACACAGTCAAGCCTCATTATTCGTGGGTCCTATATTTGCTAATTTGCCTACTCGCTCAAATTCACTTGTACTCCCGTAATCAATACCAAGAAGCTTTCACAGACGTGGACAGAGCGGCAGAAATCCAAGTCGCCCACACCCATGGTCCCAGCTGAAACAGAACAAACCAGGCTCCACGTCCTCTCATACTGGAGACCAGCATCTTGTTCACCGCAGGTTTAGTGACTCATTTTTTGCATGTTTTGCTTTTCCCTGGACACCCGACTGTTTAAAATAGTGCTGCCTGGTGATCCTAAGCACAAGTCCGTGATGCGCCTTCTGCAGCAAACACATGTGGGACATCGCTTTGGTCCCGAGTTGCAGTGCTGCTGGCTGTGAGTATGGCGTGACTAAGTCAGTAGTACATATTAAGTGAGGTGTCTTTATGCAGAAGCACACCTCAAACAAGGCCGTGTGTTGATTGGTCGGTGAAACGCTGGGACCAGAGGCTCACAGGAACCTAGCCCTGTGTTTTCCCTAGGAGCGATGGTTCAGCGCGCACTGATTCATTTTTTTTGTGTGTGGCATGGTAGAATGAAACTACAAAGAATAATGAGACTCGGCTGTAATTCTTGTTTTCATTCTGCTCTCTGCTCTCCCACCCATCAGTCCCCTGCAGGCAAGACGGAAAGAGAACTTCTCTCCCTCCGGTGCAGCACCTGGTCACGTTAGTGCTCTGCGGGCTTCCCCCTCTCCTCCCCGCTGCAGGCTGTGTCACCGGGAGCCTCGGAGAGCATCTGGAGGGACAGCGGTGGGCATGGGGCTGTCCCTGCGATCCAGCACCCCTCTCTAGCATTAGGGACCCAGCACAAACATCACCTGTGGCCAGCCAGGAGATGTCCTTGTTAATTCGAACCACAGAAATGCCCACTTTTTTTAACCTTGGGAGAGAAACTCACAATCACACGAAGATGAGGCAGGTATTAAAATGTGCAAAGCTGGCCAAGCGTGTATTTGCAGAGTAAACAGGATCAGGTAGCGTTTGCTTCCACAAAAAAAAATATTGCATTCTCCCATTTTGGGTGAAATTCCAGCACTTTGTGAGTCTGTCTTTTGTCTTCCCACTTCAACAGGACATTAGTGTAGAGAGCTATTTCTGCCCCCCGAGGGAAACAGGGGAAATGGCGACCGGCTCTCGGTCTCAGCACCCAAGCAATAAGAGGGAGTGGTGGGGACTGTGGCAAAGTGTGAGCCCAGTTCTCAACAAAAGAGGCAGCGTCACTGAGCTCGTCCCAGTATTCCCCATGCTGGAATGTAGGTCAAGAGCAGCCAGAAACATCCAGGGGTGAGGAAAGGACAGACACCTGTCCCTGCCTGCGGTGGGCCCCGAGGGCTGTGCTGAGCCTCTGCGAACCTTAGTGTGCCTTACTTCCATCATTTTCCTAATGAACAGTTTTACCTTCCTTGTACGTATAAGGCTCAGAGGAAGTAGGAAGTGACAAAGTGAAAGACACAGCCTCTGGCCGTGGGACCAGGGCAAGAAGAAGGACAGAAGAGGTCATCTGAGCTGAGTGACCCAGGGCACCTGGGTCTGTGTGTAAACAGGAGTGGCAAACTCAAGCACTTTCAGGAGCACACCTGTGGAAGGGGCTGATGCAAGGCCGTAACAGCAGCAGCAGCAGCAGCAGTATTAGTAATAATAATAATAATAATAATATCTGTATAACCATAACAATAGCTGGCCACTATCACTTTACTCTTAAATACTTTACTCTGTGCCAGACAGAGCTGATATTAATGTAACCCTCATCAAGAAAAACTTAGCCCCGGCCAGCGTGGCTCAGGTGGTCGGCACGCCGCCCCCTAGACCGGAAGGTCATAGGTTCCATCCCAGGTCAGGACACATACGAGAAGGCAACAGATCCATGTTTCTCTCTCACGTCCATTTTCCTCTCTCCCTCTCTCTCTTCCTTTCTTTCTAAGAGCAACTTTTTAAAAGTCCTCAGGACTTGTTTTTATTTAAAAATAAAAACAAAAGGAATGAAAAATTTTAAAATACTTCGTTTACACATGAGGAAGCTGAAACACAGAAAGTCACTTGCCCAAGGTCAGAGATCAGTGGGCAGCTCGGCAGCCAGGCGTGGGGACAGGATGGGTTAGCTGGGGAGCGCAGGCACCATGCAGAGGGTGAAGTGTGTGTGCACATACGTGTGCTTAAACCCATAGAAGTGATGCCAGCCGACCCACCGAATGACCCAAAGGGGCAAATCCAGTCCCAGCAGCCACCAGCTGCAGCCACTTATTCAAAATCACTCGGTGGCAACTCTTTTGGTGAAGGGAAGATCCCCCTGTGCTGGGACCATCACCACCCCCATGCCCTGCAGAGGCGCCGGGTTGGCTGGATTCCTGCCGTCAGTGGACGAAGCCAGCTGTGCTGTGCCCGACTCTGCTGAGCGTCCTCCAGAGCGGTGGGGCCGGGGCCCTGCAGTCACACCCTGACTGCACCCTGCCAGCCACGTGGGCAGAGGAGAGTGACCAGGGCCGGGGGTGAGCCTCTGCTGTGCCCTCAGAACCCCTCTGTGCTCCCTCACCTGTCGTGTCGCAATAATGAGGTCCTCCTGAAATCACCTGTACTAAGGGAGGCGAGAGAAGTGCGGGCGGGTACCCACAGGGTTGTCAGCACTCTGGTAACTCAAGGCCACTTTTCAAATGACATCACATTCCCAGGGAGGTTTTGGTGACTCCCAGGTCATTTCTCTCTGCAGGAGAGTCCCCACCAGGGGCCGGAAAAGGGCAGCCCCATTGTCAGATGCTCATGGGTGGCTGCGTTAGCTGTGGTCATGTTTTTAATAAGAACTAGTTGCCCCCTTTAAAAATCCAGAGTTTCCACCGCCAAAAAGTCTGGACCTCTGGCATCTTTAGGGAAACCAGAAGATCTGGCAGAACTGAACCCACGTTCCCAAACGGCTCCGACTGCATCGCGCTGAGGAGCGGCCACCCCTTTAGATGGGGCAGGTGCCTTCCCAATTGTGTCCCCACTGGGCTTGCTTCTGACATTAAGTCACTGCCTGGACTCTGTGGACATTCAGGCTTGCAGCCCCATCTTCAAATAGAATTTCCACCTCACTGGGGGTGGGGGGGCAAGAGGCCCACAGGAGCTGGACAGGCCCACCCCGGCCTGGCAGCATGCCAGGGTGCCGCTGCTCCGTCCCAGCCATCTCAGTTTCCACAAAAACTCCCTTAGCTCTCTCCCCGCTGCATGGCCCTCTGGGACGGGGCTTTAAGCAGAACTACAGGCCCCAAAGAGAGACTTGCCAAAGGTCCGAGGTGCATCCTCAGCACTGGGCCCTCCGTGTTGTTAGGGTCTGAAAGTCTCACCTGGCAGCTGTCAGTGGCCACAGGGCCAGCCCGCATTTCTCTGAACCACCCTGGGCCTGGGGTGGGAATTCCTGGACCCTCTTGGGTGTAAGACCCTCGATTCTCACGAGACACAGAGTGTTGAGAGGACCCTTCTGGGGGCATCCGCAGAGGGCCTGACACACTCATTTCATGTCGAGAGTGCTCACCCCAAGCTGCTGGCCCCCTGAGGCCCAACCCAAGCTGCCTGCATTTTGAACCATCCTTTGGTGGCGGCAGAGAAAGCAGCAGCCTGGTTTTCTGGAAAAGTCCATCCCCCTTTTGTACTCTCCTTCTGTTTTCCACCCTCCCAGCCTGAGGAAATCCAATTCACGAGCCTTACCGTAATGTGATGTTAATTGTGCTCGTTTAAAGAAACAGATGTCAGGAAGTGGGAATAACTCTTTTCCATTGCCTGGCCCCAGGACTTGAATTCCCCAAGAAGCCTAACTCCCTGGAGCCAAACCTGTGTTTTCCAGTATTAGAATGAGTGACAGCTGCTGGGAGAGCCTCTGATGTCTAATTTGGGGGTCATTGGCCGACTCCCCTGAGCATTGCCTGCATCCCCGGGCCATCCTGGACCAGGAGGAGCAGGACTGATAGAAACCTGGCTGAGTTTAAGGAGATCCCCGCCTCTCTCTGACCTTGGGGGAGGGGTTCTGAGAAGTGCACTCCCGTTCCTGGGAGGATGGAAGTGGGGGGAGGGGAGCAGGTTGGTGACAAGGAGGAGGACAGAGGGAGCAGAAGGTGGGACTGAGACACTGTCTCTTTCCTCCACACCTGCCCACGGGTGCGGGCATAGCAGCAGCCTGCAGGCCCAGTCCTTAGAAAGGCAGCAGGCGGCCTGCACGCAGCCACGCAGCCCTGAGGTACCTAGTCCCACCGCCTGTGAGGCTGCTGGGCTTGGCCAGGAGCTCCCGCGAGGAGGGCGCCTGGAGAAGCGAAAGTAACAGGACTCTGTGGTGCTGTCTCCCCTTTCCCTTCCGGTGCCCTGGGACCTGGGGCAGTGCCCTCTCCTCTCTGGGTCTCGCATGCCCTTCAGCCCGGGCCAGCTGCCCCAGCTCTAGTGCGCCCTCAGCTCTGACAGCCTCAGGGTGCTCGGGCCGCTACAGGCTGCTCTCCAGTGGCAGCGTCACCAAGGCCGGTCCAGGACAAGGCTCTGACCGGCTGTTCCTCCTTCAGTTTGTGGTGACGCCATCACCTTCCTCCCCACCCGTCCTGCCTGCCATGCCTCTCAGGACTGAATTCAGTGGCCTGGGGAGGCCCTGCCCAGTCCCTCTCAGCCCCTGGCCCCCCTGCAGATGGGCGCGGGAGGGAAGGGCCTGCTCCCAGTCCCTGGACCGAGCCCACTGTAGGAAAACAGAGTACCACAAACCCCAAACTCTGCAAAGCAGTGGTGTGTGGAAGTTGATGTCCACATCACCAAAGGAGTATCACTCGGTGAGAAGGCAGCTCCCTGGAGGCCTCTCCATGGGCCCGAAAGCCTGGCTTCGAAGCCAACGTCTATCAGCTGTGTGACTGTGGGCAAGTTACTTAAACTCTCTGAACCTTAGTCCCCTTATCCGTAAAATGAGACCATGATTTAAAAAAAAAACCATCTGGTAGGCCTTGTTTTGGGGATCTGATGTGATTCCATTGGCCAAACCCCTCCCCTGGTGCACAGTAATGCCATAGATAGTGTCCACTGCATCTCAGATCTCGGCGAGGGAGAGCCACAGGTTCTGCACAAGCCCAACCCAAGTTGGGGGGTAGCTTGGCGGGAGCCACTCTCTTAGGAATTACTGCTGAGCTGGAGAATCTGTTGAAGGGAGGTCTGAGAATCAGTGTTTTCAATCTGTCAGTCCCCAGGGCATGGAAAAGACTTTGAGGCTGAAAAGACTTCAAGCCCCACGGTCTGTTTTCACAAAGGTAGCCGCACCTGTGTGGACCAGGGTCCCTGCCGCCCCACCCCGGGCACAGGTGCTGGAGACAAACATCCAGGAACCCACGACTGAGCTCCCCACCGCCCAATCCTCACTCCCGGGGCAGGGATCCCCTCCCTGTGTCTGTCCTGACCCACCCTGCCCCCTCTTTCCAGAAACCTGAGCAACAATAAGATCAAGGAAGTGAGAGAGGGTGCCTTTGACGGCGCAGCGGGCGTGCAGGAGCTGATGCTGACGGGGAACCAGCTGGAGACGGTGCACGGGCGCATGTTCCGTGGCCTCAGTGGCCTCAAGACCTTGTAAGTGCCAGGGCCTGGGCCAAGGCCAAGAGGGAGAAGGGAGGGCTGGGCATCAGAGGGACTGTGAAGGTGGGAGGGCGGGCAGCAGATGGGCCTGGCCTGCTGAATCCCTTCCTCCTGTGGCCAGAGAGGCATCAGACGTTCCCCAGCCCTCGATGGGAAAGAGCGCGGCATGCTGAGCAACACACACTCATGCTCACACACTCTATTATTGAAACACATATAGATTCATGCCAGAAACATGCTGGTAGAGGCACACAAACACATATTTACCCATGAGCATTGACATGTACACATGCATGTAAAATGACATGCAGATGAAGGCATATGCATGCAGACACACACAAGCTGATGTCCCATCTCCTCCTAGAAATACACACACTAATCCCACACAACATACATGCATATGCACACATATGTGTGACTCCCACTCCCGCTATAAATAAGGTATGCACAGACAAGCGTGTACCTGTGCACTTACAGGTGGCCCCCATGGGGACCCGGGTCCTGATCTCACAGCACAGACCTCAGCAATGTGACTTGACTGGACGGGGCTTGGAGTTGGCACACACTTCACATGCATACGCACATGCACGCCACTGTAGCCCTGCCCTGGGTGGGAAAGGATAATACCTGTGCTCTCTCGTCCCCACCCCTCTCTCTGCAGGATGCTGAGGAGTAACCTGATCAGCTGTGTGAGCAATGACACCTTCGCTGGTCTGAGCTCTGTGAGACTGCTGTCCCTGTATGACAACCGCATTGCCACCATCACCCCCGGAGCCTTCACCACGCTTGTCTCCCTGTCCACCATGTAAGCCCTCCTGGGTCCACTGCACACCCACACTGGGCTCCTGCCCTGCACACCTCCCCCTCCCACCTCCCTTTGGCCAAGGTCATCTGTCTGTCCACTTAATAAACATTCATCAGGCTCCCTTCATGTGCCAGGCACCTAGCACGGGCTCAGCAGACGAGGAAGGGGACCAGTCACATCCATCAGCCAGTCTGGAATGGCACCTGCAGAGGCTGTGTCTGGGTTTCAGGAGAGAGTCTGCGTTCCCTTTCCCTGGAGACCTGGGCCCAGGGTTGCCACACAGGACCTGGGCCGGCACCCGCAGTAGAAGTGTAACCACCCAGAGATGCCCTTCTCTCCTCCCAGAAACCTCCTGTCCAACCCCTTCAACTGCAACTGCCACCTGGCCTGGCTCGGCAAGTGGCTGAGGAAGAGGCGGATCGTCAGCGGGAACCCCCGGTGCCAGAAGCCATTCTTTCTCAAGGAGATCCCCATCCAGGACGTGGCCATCCAGGACTTCACCTGCGAAGGTGAGGAAGCCGGGCTGGGGGGGAGGTAGGTGTGGGGGGCAGTACCTGGGAGTCAGGGAAGATCCAAGAGAGGTGGGGAGGGTGTGGCAGGTGCTGAATGAGGGTCAGCACCCCTGTGACTGGATCCCCCTGAGCTGTTCGGCCAGCAGCCGGAGCCCTGGAGGCTCCACCAGCACACGTGGCCCTCTGTGCCTCTTCCTAAAGACATTTTACCTCCCTCAGTCAGAAGTTCGTCACAATGTGCAGATTTTGTGATGACGAGGTACCATACGGCCATCTCTGAGACATTGTTGAACCAAATACCCTCACCTCCCACGTCCACAGTGAGACTGGCACCCACGAGGCGACCCGGCACCTTGGTGCTATGCACAACCTGCACCACTGTGCGTGGGCGCCCCGGGCCTCGGAGTCCCTGCTGGCATCGGGACGAGGCTTGGAGCACGTGCCCACGGGAAACAGGCTTCGACATGAGCCCCTGGAAGCTTCCTGTCACTGGGCAGGGCCCCCATGGAGACCAGGGCGCCGCATATCAGGATGCGGAGGGCACATTTGTTTGTGTAAATTCAAGCTGGCACAGTTTTTACTGGGTCCACTTGAGATTATCTAGGGACAGTGTAACTGGTTTGTCAGTACACTGGGGTGAAAGGTTAATGGAGGTCGGGGACAGAGTCGCCAGCCGGAGGCACTGTGTCGTGGGAAGAGGGAAGATGGGGATGAGGAGGAAGAGAGTGGACAGGGCTCTGTCTCAGACCCCAAGCACTCCTTCGGGCAGTCTGTTTGGTTCATTTCCCGTCCGATACTCTGGTCACTCAAGTTTTCAGGTCTTCCTTTTCTGTTCACTGTGGTGGAAGTCAGGCAGCCCTGTCGCCCCTCCCAGGCCCACATTCCTTCTCCTCCCACCACGAACGGGACCAGCAGGCTCCCTGGTCCTGCTGTGGCTCACAGCTGCCCCTTCCCTGGAGGCGGCTGGGTCCTGGCCCCCGGCCTCGCTCTACGGTCCCCACTGTGGGGGTTTGTCACCCACCACACTCACTCTTGGGCTCCCCACAGGCAATGACGAGAGCAGCTGTCACCTGGGCCCACGCTGCCCCGAGCAGTGCACCTGTGTGGAGACAGTGGTGCGATGCAGCAACAGGGGCCTCCGAGCCCTCCCCAGAGGCATCCCCAAGGACGTGACGGAGCTGTGAGTACCCCCCCAGGCACCCTGTGATGCCCTGCCGGCATACAGCACCCTTTACCCCTGTGTCCCACACAAGGCTTCCTGGGGGAGCCCTTGGTAATGGGCCCCAGCAAGATGGCGGCAGAGCCTCCACCAGGGGGGCCGGCAGCAGCTTGGACACTGGACAGGAAGTATCCTCTCCTCTTCCCCCTGCCTCTGCCTGGCAAATGACACGAGGCAGGGTCTGTGTCTCGTTGTCTGCCCGCCGCCTTCTAGCTTCCCTGCCAGTCTGTCAGTCTGACAGCAGACACAGCGGAGGAAAATCGGGGAAGCACTGTCCAGCAGGCACAGTGGCTCAGCAAGCAGTTGCTGTGACTTCAGTGTGAAGGGCAGAGGAGGCTGCTCCGGGAGGAGGTCGGAAAGGGAGGAGCAGGAAAGGAGGAGAGCAGGAGGGACTGATGGACACCCAGAGCCGGCCCCGCCCACCCACCCCTCTGGCTGAGCTCGCACTTTCCCCAGGCACACCACCTCCCCCTCCCCAACAGCTTAGCCTGTGCCCTCAGACCCAAGCAACAGAAAGGGGCTCAGAGACCTCCCTCTGGGGAGTGTCTCTCTGCCAGCTCTCCTGCTGCTCCGGCGGTGGGACTTGAGTGCACCACTGTCTCAGAGAGCAGAGAGGTTCCTGGGTAAGAGTTGGGGCTGCTGGCATCTCCTGTCCCTCAGGGAGACGGTAGCCAGGGCCGCCAGCTCGAGGGAACGAACAAAGATCTTGGTCTTCACTAAGAAGCCCCCTGTGGCCCTGAGTCTGGGCCGAGGCCATGCCTTTGGAGGTGTGTGTCAGCAAAACCACCTCTGCAGTGAGCCCTGCGACCTTCCTGGTCTGGCTGTGGTGGGGATGGGGGCGCAGGTCTGTGGAGAATGGCCCAGGTATGCACCTCTGTTGTGGGCCGATTGAGTGCCAAGTGACACGGGTCAAAGAGAAGAGAATGTCATAGAAACAGGCCCGCGGATGCCCTTCCCCACAGCTCACAAGACAGAGATTGAAATAATACAGACAATTGGCTGTAATTATAAAATAAACTTCAGAGCTTTGGGAGGAGGCCTGGTGTCCTGCTTTGGAAATCATGGCCCTTCCTGGACCAGATGTGGCTTGTGAAGCTCACCAAGGAGAGCAGCCCCGCCTCTGTCCCCGCCACCTTCTCGTGGTGGGGAGACATAGGGGCAAAAGGCAGGAAAATCGACCCCAGAGGACGCGAGAGCTGGCAGGCCCGGAAACTGTAGCCAGGAGGTTGAGGGACATGGGCTGAGTCCAGATTCAGGGGTCACTGGTTCTCTGGGGCAGAGCTGCCAGCTTCCTAAACAAAATCAAGTTTAACGCCCTCAGAAGGAGAAACAGCAAAGCAGGCCATGGCCTCTGTCACAGCCAGAGGGAGCAGGGTGGCAGGAATGAGGAAGGAAAGAGAATTTCATTAGCCTTTTCATGTAGCTGTAAATACTCTTCTCTAATATCAACCAGCACCACACAGCGCTCGCTTCTGAAAGGCTAGTTGCAGGGCGCAGCCCGAACCGGGGTCAATGAACTCCTCAGGCTGTCGGATGAAAACCCACTCACTGCTCCATGCGCCCTGGGAAGGTAGCTTCCCCCATGTGGGGTCTGGTGACAGCGCACACTGCCAGTTGGGACAAGATCAGCTCCCCGAGTTACGCAGTCCTTCCCACTGCCAACACACCGCACTGTATAACATCAAAATATCAAAAATGCTACAGCCATCATTATTGCCACCGCGCACATCAGAGAAGTCTCTGCGTAAGGGGACACTGTCCAGCTCCACGTGGCAGTTACAGGTTTTCTAAGACTTTAATTTTCACTTTGGAAGCTCAAATTTAAGCATTGCCAACAATTGGCAATGTCAGTTGTTTTTCTTGAAGGGACAGGCTAACCCTGTTCATTCTTGAGAAACTGTCTGCTAAATACCCATTTCAGAATAACCTGTCTGCTAGTCATTCTTTCCAGTACAAACCTATAGGGGCAAAAGGCTAGTTCAGCTTGTAACTCAGATACACAGGTACCTTTCCTCCACCATTCTTCATGTGCCGCAAAAATGCCTTATGCACACTTCCCATTTGTCATGCAGAGTGTTCAAAAGTTGTGCGCTCAAGGGTGGAAAGTCACTGCAGTTAGCAGTACTTTTGCTCTTCATCCGGGGCATTCTTAAATGAAACTGGCTTTTACCCATTCAGTGCCACTGTCTTGGTCCATACTAAGGTGCCAGCCATTTCACTCACACAGTCCAGAAGGACAGCCGTGGTTTCATGTAACTGCAAAAATAGTTTTAATCTCATAGACCCCTGGGAGAGCCTAGGGGATCCCCGGGCCCACCGGCCCCACTCTGAGAACCACCCAGGCCACTACACATGGGCAGGCCGAGAAAGCACAGAGACGCCCGCCAGCACTCAGCAGTGAGCTCCTGGTTCAGACACAGGCCCACCGTGTGTCACTGAGCGCTGATCAGAAGCAGACGCGGTACATCACAGCCCCCAAGGTCACTGACACCAACTCTCCCTGTGGAGCTAGGACCTTGTCCGCTTCTGAAGGTTCCATTACTGTGGAGCTGTGAGCCTTCTAGAGTGGGGATCACCTTGCTGGAAGAATTTAACCCTAAAAATCTGTTGGCTCCCATCGAAGGGAGTGTTTGCTAACATCAGGCCTTCCGGTCCTAGAAACAAACACTGCAAGCCCACGTCTCCCCAGAGGCCAGGGAGGGGAGCCGGGCTCCAGTGTCCCCGCCGTCCACTCCGGTGAATGTCCAGGCAGTTCTGATGCTGACTTGGGTTCGTTTCTTGGGTCATGATCTTGGATTTGTTGTCCTACCACTGACATCCCCAGGACAGGAGAAGGGAAGGATGACCACTGTCCCCCAGGCACGACCGTTGGAAGAGGGGGTTTCTATTGGGAATGTAGTGCAGTCTGAGGACATCATGGGGAGAGGCTGGCAGTGAAGGCACATGTACACACATGTGTACACACATGTGCACACATGGCAATCGTAGAGAGTGTGTGTGGGAGAGGAGATAGCAAGTCATTGACAGGCAGAGAGGGCCGGACCTGGCCTGGCACTGGTTCTCTCCGAGGGGTCAGAGGGTGGGTGTCTGGGGTCTGACGAGCCGCTCAGACGAAGCCGCTTCCTAATCTCAAACCCAATGAGGACCACGGACTTTCAGGCAGAGGAGGGGCGGACCCTGAAGTCAGCAACAAGCATGGGCCTTGTCATAGGGAAGAGCCAGGAAATGCACCCTCCCAGGCTGCTAGGAGAGCAGGGACAGTGTCCTGTCTGCGGGACACTCACCGCAGCTGCCACTCGAGCGTTTACTGTGTGCCGGATCATCTTCCTCTGTGACCCTTTCATCCAGCGCCCTGACAGGCAGGTACTTCACTCCCATTTTGCAGAGGAGATCACTGGGGTGCAGGAAGGTAGGACAGTTTCTTCAGATCACACCGCCACAAAGCATCAGAGCCTGGACTCGAGCCCAGGCCCGTCTGACCCCAAGGCTCATCCTTTAGCCACTAAACTACCCCTTCCCTTTGGCAGAAGCCCTGATTCCTTTGCCCAGTGGCCTGGCTTGTTGGGGACTTGCATGGACAGCCATGGGCCTCTTTGGGACCTGACTTCTGCATTTAAGCAGGGAGCAGGTGAAGCCAGCACCCCTGCCATGATGCTGTAGGTGCTTGTCAGAGGTCCTGGCTGGGTCCGTCCTGAGAGCTGGCCCTTCTGTAGCAATGCTGCTTTCTGCACCCCCAGCACAGGGCAGGCCCCCAGAACACTCACAGAGCAGCCACCAGGCACTGACCACACCCCTGCCTTTCTCTGGCCCAGGGGGAGGGACAGAAACCCCCTGCCACCAGCCAGAGGGGGTTGCTCACATCTTTGGAGAGCAGGCTGGCTCTGGGCACAGCAGCACTTAGGAGTCCCAGCGCAGGACCTGAGAGGCCCCTGTCAGATGGCTTCAGTAGGGGACACTTCTAGGCTCTTGGGCAGTCATGACCATCAGTGTTGGGGGTGGCAGGTGGGCTGAGGGGAGCCTGAGCACAGACTCAGAGCTGAGAGCTCCCCCTTCACTCCATCACAATTTGTTGAGTTCATGGTGCCAGATACCTTTACGGGAGCTGGGAGAATAGCAGCCAACAGGACACAGAAGACCCCTGACCTCAGAAACCTGTAATAGGGGAGAACAGTAAGAAAGCAGTGAATAACCAGTGAACTGGGCATTCAGAGAGAAAGTGGAATAGTAACTCCTGGGAAAACAAAGGGGAGAAAGGAGGAGGAAGAACACATTCTATGAAAACCACAGGGTGGTAAGATCTTGAAGTCCAGAAGCCGAGAGGCCAGGAGAGGGAGCAGACAGAACGGAAAAAAGGTGGAGCACACCGAGAACTCAAGAAGGGGCCTGGAAGTCCTCGTCAGCCGTGCTCAGAGCTGGGTCTCCTTCCCCAGAGAGTGCTGGCTGAGGAAGGCATGCGGGCAGGAGAGAGGCACGGCCTGGCTCTCAGTTACAAACGTCGATCCGGAGGGTAGACAGGACACAGACCGCAGGGCACGGCTCTGCCTTCCGAAACCATGTGTGTTATCAGCTGGAGAGACCTCTGTGCACAGGTGTGCATGGAGACATTCAAAGCGTACTGAACACGAGTGTGCCGGGCACCGCTCCAAGGGCTTTCCACAGAGACGCTTACTCAGTCTTTGCAATCACTTCAGGATGGTGATTACTATGAACCCCTTTTACGGATGAGGAAGCACAGGCTCAGAGAGGTTAAGTCACTTGTCCCAGGCCAAGCAGCTGTTAGCTAGCAGAGCCAGAAGCCAGGACATGTGCCCCAGCTGCGCAACCCCGGGGCTGCTCCCTCTCCTCCACCCTTCAGCAGGTCCTCGAAACTCATAGCAGGACCGAGAGCATCCATTCACAGAGACCTGTGTGGATTTTCACGCAAGGCAGACATGTCCTCGTGCGCTCGTGTCGTGGCTGAGCCAGAGCATTGACGTGCAGGTCAGCACACAGGTCAGCCCACTAGAAATGCCCCACCGGTTCTGAGGCCGGCGGCCGAGAGTGCGG
This sequence comes from Tonatia bakeri, assembly GCA_004024845.1. Classification (NCBI taxonomy): domain Eukaryota; kingdom Metazoa; phylum Chordata; class Mammalia; order Chiroptera; family Phyllostomidae; genus Tonatia; species Tonatia bakeri. Next base: position 84,538 of record PVIA01005159.1, read on the forward strand.
TCCTCTGAAAGGGTCCCTCAGGCCCGGGCCTGGGCTGCAGGCAGCTCCAGGGTTCAGAGTTGTCATGAAGAGCTTCCTTCAAAGAGATTCCATGCCTTCTGAGCTCCACCCACCCCCGAAACACACACACACACACACACACACACACACAGCTCTAGGGTTCCATCACTCGTCCGTTTCCCGAGCTCCTACCACTCGCTCACGCACAGGATGCTGTGGGGAGTGAAACAGACTCGGTTCTGCCCCCTTAACCACAGCACCACTCTAAGGATGTCACCACAGGGTTAAACAGTTTGAAGAAAATGTACCTGAAGCTTCAGGAACCTGCCCTGTCCCCCGTGGGTGTGGGAGGTGACATCGGGAGAGGGGTGCGTGAGCTGAGATCCCAGCGTCTGGGGGCATTAACAAGGCAAGGAGGGAGAAGAGGCCTGGACCTGACCCGGAGAGGATCAGGGGCATCTGGGGAGGGCAAGGTCCATGGAGCTGCAAGCAGAGGTCAAGGGGGAGTTTGCGGGAAGAGGAACTGGAGCGGGAGACAAGGACGGGGATGTGACTTCGTGTGTTTGTTCAGCCCGGTTGTTTGGGCTGAGACGCAAGGGAAGGCACTTTGCACGTCCAGTGAACATCTCCAATCAGTTGGCTTCTTAAGTAAAGGAGATAACCCCTGGCAGTGTGGAGGCGGGCGTCTCAACCAGCGGAAGCCCTGAGAACAAAACACCAAGGCTTGCTAGAGAAGAGGGAGTTCTGCCTCCCCACTGTAGCAGAAATGCGGCTTGAGTGTCCAGGCTGTGGGCCTGCCCCACTCCACAATGACATGAGCCGACCCCTTAAATAGATACACTCTCTAAATAGATAGATGGGTGGGCAGATAGATAGCCCCTCTAACCAGCAGTGGGATCCAGGGAAGGAGTTGGAGCAGGAAGAGGAGCTGATCAGCATCAGCACCGGTCAGAGCTGGTGGGAACCCTGGGGAACTGGCACAGTGGGCCCAGACACTCTGGAAGTGTGAGTCAGGGTGCCCCTCCTCCAGGGCCCCGAACCTCCCTGTCTCCGATGAGGGTGCTGATGAGACATAAGAGTGCAACAAGCCACTTGCTTGCTGCGTGACCTTGGGCAAGTGTTTTAACATCTCTGAACTTCTGTTTCCTCCACCGTGAAACCCTGCCACGTAAGGATATCGTGAGGGCTGGGCACCAAGCTGGTGCTTTGTTTATTCAGCACCTCCCATGTGCCAGTCAGTACACGGCCTTGGGGAGATTCAACACTGGGCAGTTTTAGACCCAAGCCCTACCATCATGGACCTTAGCAGCCCAGCGAAGAAATAATCACACAAATAAATGTTGGATGACAAATGCAGCGTGTAGTATGTGCCTTGAGGGAGGGGAAGCTATGAGAGAGTAAACCAAGGACTTGACCCAGCCTAGAAAGTCAGGGACGGTGCCTCAGAGAGGAAACAAGAACGTGCATGGTGTCTCTTTGCTGGATGTCACTCTGCACCTCTCTTTCAGGTACCTGGAAGGAAACCACTTAACAGCTGTGCCCAGGGAGCTGTCCACCCTCCGACACCTGACACTTATGTAAGAAACCTGGCTCCGGGTGGGAAATATCATTCTCTCTCCTGGAGGAGGTTAGGAAACGTGGAGAGGGAGGGGGACTGGTGCTGCAGGCTCTCAGCCTCTCTGCACTGACCCCTGGGGGGGGGGGGGCAGAAACAGGCAGCTGGCAGGAACGGGCCACCCGATGTGCCCAGTCTGGCGTGGTGAGAACTACAGGCAGACACCCAGCGCCGGGCACTGCTGCCCCCCGCACTCTCTTCTTCCTCAGCACGAGGCAAGGGGGTGAGCCCCTGACCTTCCAGTTTCTTGCAAGCTGTGGCTACACTTCAGTTTAAAAAAAAAAAGCACATTTCTTCTTCCTTTCTTTCATGGCCCAGAAAATGTTCTAAGTAGATGCTTCAAATTGAGTTTACCTCGGTGGTGGCTGCTACTGGCTCCAAGTCAGCCAAGACCTCGGAAAAGCCCCAAAGAGGAGCAGGGCTGCTGGGCATCAGTGCGCCCTGGAAGCCAGCTGGTCTGTGGGTTTCATCCCTGGAAAGCTTCCCGGCCTCACCAAGAAGGGACCTGGGCTGGGGGGTGGGGGGTGCAGGGAGCCCCTCCACCAGGGGAAAGTGCCAGTTCTTTCAGAATGAAACAGCTTCGTCTTCAGGAAGCAGGGGCCACTGAAGAAAGGTAGAAGAAAGCCACCTGTCACCTTATTCAGCCTGGCTTCCCAGAGAAGCCCAAGACCAGTCTCCAGAGGAGACTTTCCCAGCCTCAGCCCTGTGGACGTGGGCAGCCAGATAATTCTTGCCAGTGGGAGCTGCTGTGGTCATCGTGGGAATTTTAGCAGCATCCCTGCCTCTACCCACCCGATGCCGATAGCTTCCTTCTTCTGGTCATGACAGCAAAAAATGTCTCCAAATGTTGTCAAACGTCACTAGGGGGACACAAGTGGAGGCCTGCTGTTCTAGAGAACCTTCTGCCCCAGAGCCATGATTCTCAGCTTCAGCTGATTTTAGGAATCACCTGAGCAGTTCATTTGTTTTCTTAAATCCTGATGCCCAAGCCCACACCAGACCAATCACATCAGACTACTGGTGTGGGACCCAGGCCTCAGAGGCTGCAGAAGCTCCAGGTGATTCTTGTGTGCAGCTGGGGTTGGACACCACTGCACCAGGGACTTGTCCCTGTGGAGCAGCTGGAGGTCATCGTTGACAGAGGACCACACTCCCACCCACCTCAGCCCCCTGAGAGACAGTCTGATAAGGGGAATTAAATGAATACCAGACAGGAGGGAAGGCAGAGGGATAGCGAAAGAAGCATTGATCAGGGGAAGAAATGTGCTAGAATCAGAAAAGATTATTATCTTCTGTGTTCTGTTTTGCTGGTCGAATGAATGGGTGGATAGACATGGGACAGAATGACTAAAAAGCTAAATGAATGGGTAGATGGACAGATGCTGAACAATTGCTTTAGTGATTGAATAGATATTGAATAAAATGAGCATTTGGATGCATGGATACATGGGTACGTGGGTGGATGGGTAGATGGGGAGAGGGGTGGGTGGGTGGGTGAGTGGAGGATTGGATGGCATGTGTGAAAGTTGGGAATGACCCCCTGCACACGCAGCCAACAGTAAATGCGACCCCTTCTGTCTCACTTTTCCTAGTGACCTGAGCAACAACAGCATCGGCGTGCTGACCAATCACACCTTCAGCAACATGTCTCACCTCTCCACCCTGTGAGTGCAGTTGCGTGCCGGCGTTGCACACCTTGTGCTGTTCCTTCCCCCGTCCCCTCGGGCCCAGGCCCTCTGCTCTAGTCCTCAAAGCTGTGGCTGCCCCTGCATAGGGCAGACCATCATCAGGAGGAAACTAAAGTGGGTCTGAAGCCCCCGGCCTGGGCAGTCGGGCTGGACCTGGCGCCTAATGAGTTCTGAAGGAGGCCCTCCTTGGAACACCTTCTGGGCCTTGTGAATTCCTTCCCCAGCAGAAGGCTCCCCCACACAGTTACCCTTCGCTCAGACGCATCCGTGTCCGTTAGCTCTGCGCATTGTGAACACTCAGATTGACAGCGGAGGGAGGGGTGGCTAAGCTGGTCGAGGAGCCAGCCTGCTGGGAGGAAACTAGGCACGGTGAGCTTCCTAGGGTGCTGGGAGGTGATTCTTTTCCCTCTGTGGTTAGGATGCTCTGTCCATCCGTTCAAATGGGGAAGATAAGCCTTGGCTTTGACCGGGCGCAGGGTGAACAGCCCCCGCCCCTGGGCAGCTGAGGTAGGAAGTGCCAACCACTGCGCTCTTTTCCGCAGGATCCTGAGCTACAACCGGCTGCGCTGCATCCCCATCCACGCTTTCAGCGGGCTGCGGTCCCTCCGAGTGCTGTGAGTACAGCCGTCTCCTGCCCTGGGAACCGCAGGGGGTGCTGAGCACTCCTCCAATGCCACACACTCTGCCCCAAACCCACCTCCTCCTTATTTTCCTGGCCCGTTATTACTATAACAGTGATAACCATATTTTGGGGGGCTTCTCATGGACATTGCCTCATTCAAACTTGTGCAACAGTGCTGTGAGGTGGAGAGCTGTGTCCCCATGTTTGAGATGGGAAAACTGAGGTGGGATTGATGAAGTAAGTGGCCCACGGTCCAGCAGGCAGGGGGTAGCAGGACCCAGCCTCCGGACTCGGAGCCCTGGGAGCCTTTCCAGCACCCAGCAGCAGTCAGCAACAGCACCCAGCGTGCTGGCCCACTGCAGAGCCTCCAGGCCGGAGTGATTTATACAGGCCCACAGAACACCGGTGTCAGCGACAGCTCCGCCACATGTCATCTGCGCTGTTATTAAAAATCAATTCTCCGGGGGCAGAGGAGCGCCCGTGCCGACAGTGTGCCATCTGTTATTGTCACTTATTTATTATCCACCTTCTCTGGGGACTCGAGAATGGAAACATCAGCAGAACCGTTTCCCTGCTTCCCGTGGAACACAGTGGGATGTGGGCTCACCTTGTCGGCCAGGGCTGAGGCTGGGCCCACTTTCCCACCCGCCTCCCACCATCCCTCTGCCCCCCTCCCCCAATCCCAACCTGCTGTCTCCCATCAGGGTCTTCCAGTTCCGTGTGTGGGTGTGCCACCAGGGGGTATGGCCAGCCAACTTGAATGGGATCTCTGCACATGTGTTCATAATTAGGGTATGGGGCGGGCAATGCAACAGGTACGAGGCAGAAGGAGAATGCTTGCCTGTCCATCTGTGTGTCTGTCCGCCAGGGCAGGGGTGGGGGTATGAACTTCACCCTGCGTTTTCCTTCCTCTGCACACAACGCGTCCCACACGGCACGTCCCACTCCAGAACCTCCACCATCTCCAGTCCGTCAGGTGTCCGTGAACATGTCACACACTGGGCCTGCTTCTTGAATTAACCAGTAGGACTTGAGCATCATGGTTTTATTTTTATTTCTTTAAGATTTTATTTATTTTTAAAGAGAGGGGAAGGGAGGGAGAAAGCGAGAGGGAAACATCAATGTGTGGCTGCCTCTCATGTGCCCCCTACTGGGGACCTGGCCCGCAACCCAGGCATGCGCCCTGACTGGGAATCAAACCTGCGACCCTTTGGTTTGCAAGCTGGCTCTCAGTCCACTGAGCCACACCAGCCAAGGCAGCATGGTGATTTTAGCGTCATGGACTAGCATAGCTGAAAGGGGTCTCTGGTCCTCATTCCAAACAGCTGCCTCAGTGGGGAGCAACCATTTTCTGCATGAGGACCAATCCAGGAAAAATCAAAATGTTTATAGGCTGCATTTCTATTACAAAATTTGTATCCTTTCTCCCAGTAACTGCACACCTAGGAATTTATACTCAAGAATAATCCAAAATGAGGGAAAGGCTCTGTGTGTTACAGTCGTGGCCACACTGATATTTTCCACCTAAATTTTAAATACGGCCTACAAGGGCCTCCGTGGGGAAGTGTTGACGGCAAGCCGGTGGGGAGATGGGAGCCACACGGCGGCATGGGGGAGCGCTTACTGTGGAGCGCCACGCGGAAAACAACCCTCACTTGTCTGTACATTACAACGGCAACTTGCAAGTACTTATACGTATGAAGGGAACGTAGCAAGTGAAAAAAGTGATTATGGCTAACGGTTCGTGCTGTTGTTTCTGTGCTAAATGAAAGCAGAGCTGAGGGTGAATGAAGACAGGAGCCGATTTACCGCTGAGGGAGTGAGGGCAAAGAGATAGCTTTGGGGTTTTGTTGTATTTTTGGTTTTTGGAAATCAGGAATTGCAATATTTGCAACTACATTTAAGCATTTGTGTGTTTTCTCGTTTCTAAAGGGTTTCATTCTTTCGATTAAAAACTCAGAAATAACCAGAGACCCAGAGATGCTGGCAGTTCGGGGTAGGAGAGGAGAGTGGGCCTCAGGATTCAGCCACAGAGAAAGGCCAAAAAGTGCTCAGGAAAGCAGGAGAGGCCTGGTGCGCGTGCATGCGTGTGTGTGTGTGTGTGTGTGTGTGTGTGTGTGTGTGTGTGTGTGTCTTGGTGGGGGGATTTGAATGCTTCTCAGAAATGTGACCTGGTGGTGGTCAGGGGACCCCGAGGACAATCATTGTGTGAAAACAGCTTTTCCTACTTGGCCCCTAATCTAAAAGTAGCTAGGTGAGAACATTCTTGTTCTTCCTCAGGGCTCCGCGTGTTCCCTGATCTTTGCCCCACGCCAAGCCACGTGCCTTGTGTACGGGTGGTCCCAGCTGCCACCCCCAGCCCCCGCCGCAGGCAAGCCACCTGGAAGCAGTCAGCGCTGGGAGGGCTAATTGGCCTGTGCTCCTGAGGGAGCGAGTGGGTCACCATCCATCATCCTCCGCATGCTCCCCGTCCCCAAAATGAGATTGTGTTTGCCGTTTATGCACACAGGGCTGTTCATCATGCCCTACGGACTGCAGAGGTCCTCTCTACAGCACCCCCGTGAAGGGCTCCATTTGCCTTTTGCTTGACTTCCTTTAGAGACCGAGAGCTCACTCCCTTCTCAGACAGCCCCCTCCCATGTCCGACCCGCTATTGAACATTGGATGAATCTGGGGAGCCCAAAGGAGACTCCTTTGGACCTCGAAACCATGGTTCTGGTTTGGCCCTTTAGTGCCCCCATTCTGCCTCCTTCCCCAGCAGACGGTACCCTCTATTTGTACTGCTGCCCATTTCAGGCTTTGCCTGAAGATTGGAGGGACATGGCCTCTTTAAAAATGAAGCATTGCCTGCTTACCCAGGGAGGCCTCGGATGAGAAGGGAAGAATGGGCAGAATGAAAGACAGGAGAGGAAGATGAAGGGCACAGGGTCAGGCTGCCCAAACTCGGGTGTGTTCTCCCCACATGGGGTCCCATCACGGGCTCAAGGCTGCTTCTGAGGCCTACAGACTACACACCAGCAGACTTCTACGGCATGTGGGTGCTGCTCAGAGGCTGGCCCCAGAACACGCGAACGAAAGCAGTGGGGGCACGAATGCTAACACAACCAAAGCCAATGTGAGCGAGGGCTCCCAATGTGCGGGCCCCGAGTGGAGCCCTGCGCCACTGGGGCCACTGGCATCGCACCTTTAATCCTCACACCACTAGTGCAGGAAGCGTGGCAGCGAGCAGATGTCTCCTGCCCACGGGGAAGGAAAGTCAGGCCAGACCACCTTCAGCGTAGAGAATTTGGCCGCAGGTAACGGAAACACCAGCAGCAGACCTTGGGCTTTAGAACTAGATGCAGGTGCCCCAAGATCACTGTCAGAGAGGCGTCTCTCTCCCCCTCTGTCCTCGCAGTCCCAGCCCAAGCCCCAGCAGTGTCTCTCACTGGCCCATGAAGGTCACAAACTCCACCTCAAACCACTCACTGTGACGGCCACTGGGCAGCCCTGGGCCGTAGCTCTGTCCATGAGGCCAAACCCCTCGGACTCAGGACGGGTGGGAGGGGGGAGCAATGCCACCAAGAACAGGGAAGAGCTGTTACAGAAACTGGGAGAGTGAAGGCAAGTCACCCACAGCCCCCAGCAGATAACCATGACCCATAAATACTAAGCAACTCTACGTTAGCAATGACGAAACTGAGCCGCAGAAAGATGGTCTCGGCTCGGGCAGCCAGGGATGGTCAGCGAGGGATCTGAACCCAGGCAGCCTGACTCCAGACCTTAACTCCCCCCGGCTGCCTGGGAGGGCTCAGCACGCTCAGAAGGGAATGCACCCACCCGGACCCACATGTGGAATGAGGACAGTCCCTGGCATCCCGCACACTCACGGCGTGCCTGGGGTTTCAGGCAGCTGGGAGCTAACGTGAACAGTGGTGTCCTCCCCGTGCTCAGATGTAGCCATGTTGGCATCCCCCAAGCCCCAAGTTTGCCTGTAACACCCCCTAAGAGCCAGGAGGGAAAATGGAGCCTCAGGCATCTGAAGTGGAGTCTTTGGGAGCTCAGCCCTGGGAGGTGGGAGGGAGGCGGGGTGGGGAGAAGGGCAGAGCGCTAAGTGCTCCCGAGAGTTTGCATTTGTCCCAGGTCCCTGCATCCTGCAGGATGGCGGTTAGACGTGGGAGAGCCCCTCTCTGGGGACCACTCCAGGAACGGGAACCTGCAGCGTAGGCAGGTTTCTGTGGTGCTATTGTCCTAGTAAATCACAGCCCCGTCACTCCACAGTTTCCAGAGACCTCAGCAGCTCCACGCATGATAAACGGGAGCATGACTTGCAGGAGCCCCAGTTCCAGGGCTGCCTTTGGTCACTGGGTGTTTTTGAACCAGGGTTTCATGTCCCTCCAGGGGCCTGGGCCTCATTCAGAAATGATTAACAGAGGTTCTGGTGCATTGGCCAGAGAGCAAGCAGCAATGAAGTCTTCCAAGTTAATAGCAGGCAGGGGTTGGTGCAATTCGTAAATAACCACATGAATTAGGCTCGGCGATACTGACTCAGTGCTGGGAAGTGTGAGACGCTACCTGAACACCCTGAGGGACCGCTCATGCTCTTCCTGCTGTCCTCAGAGGGGGCAGGAGGGGTGGCTTCAGGTGAAGAGGAGGACAAGATGGCAACCTAAGGCAACTAAACGTGGTTCAGAGGACCAGGAACGTCAGCGTCTCCCCGAAGCACAGCCTCTTAGCCCCCACCCCCAGGCCCTGTCTCAGTCTCTGGGAATGGGGCCCAGAAATCTGCACGTGGGTGAGCCACCACGCTCTGCCTGCTCTGGAGCCTCTGTTCCAGCTGAAGGCCAGGCCGGCTCATATCAGCGACGGGGAAATGAGAGAGAATCCTGCGCCGTTGCCCTGTTTACGCCCCCAGAGTAAATGCTAGTCCCGCCTCATTCCACTAGAGCTCCCTCCTTAGCTCAGGGGTCTGTGCCCAGCAGTCACTCAAGATGCCTCGGAATTGTCTGTGGGTTTCATTTCACAGGCCAGACCCCAAGGGAGCCATCAGCTTGGGGACTTGGGGTGTGCCGTCGATGCTTACGCCCTCAGTGCGGGTACGACCTAGGAACTGGGGACTTGCTTGTGCGGTTCCTTGAGCAGCGAAGCCACGTTCATTCAGCTCATTCCCGGACCCGTTTTCCAGGCGTTCACTGAAAGCTCGGGGTATGCCAACCCCCTGCAGGTGCGAATATCTCCTGGCTACTGCAGCACAGGGCACAGAGGGGTGTGATTAACACTGAGCAGGTCGCCTGGCCCCTCAGACAAGCCACTAGAAAGCACACGCAGATGCACACAAGTGCCAGACCCCTACATGTGGGTGGTGGCCCCAACCCCGTCCCCATTAGGATGAGGGTCAGGCTCCCATGCAGTTTCCACAGCAGCCGAGGACCCACCTTCCTCTCTCCCCTGAACCAGAGGGATAGCACTTCCCTGTCCCCACAGATCTCCCCAAGCGAATAAAAAGGGAACCAGGTTACTGATCTGTTCCAGACAGCCTTCAAGGCCCGCTCACAAATGCTAGTCCAGGCTGATCGTTTAGCACCTAGAAAAGGACGGGCTCTGTGTGGACTCATGCACCCACAACCACCTTCGGTGGCACGTCTTTATACTTTCGTTCCTGTTTGATGATAGGAAGCTGAGGCACAGAGAGGGCAGTGACTCTGCCCTCAGTCACACAGCTGGTAAGGGGCAGAACCAGGATCTGAATGGAGGCAGCCTGGCCCCAGAGCTTACGGTCTCAACCACAGTTCTTCACGTCATCTCTGAGAGTAGGCGGACACCTCTCCATCTTTCAGGTGCAGAAATGGAGGCCCAGAAAATAAAGTAACTTACTGCGTGTTCCACAGCCAAAGGGACAGGTTCCATCCCAGGCCTGTTCGATTCAAAACCCCATCCTTTCCTTTCCCAAACCCTCTATCTGCGACGTCCCGGCGATGAGCTGGGCGTGGAGACATCCACGCACCGGCCACAAGGACGTGCACCTGTGGGTGCTGGCAGGGGGCTCCGAGGCAGACTTGTGTTTGAGTATGCAACTTACTCCGCATAGTAGGGGAGGGGCTGGGCCAGCCTGGGACACCGGGGGAGCGGAGTTCAGATCTGTTCTATTAACCTCGCCTCTGTGCTTCTGCCTTAGAACCCTCCATGGAAATGACATCTCCAGTGTCCCCGAAGGCTCCTTCCACGACCTGATGTCCCTCTCCCACCTGTAAGTAGCCGTGTCTGCCTGGGCAGTGGGCGCACTCGACAGAGCACTGTTAGAGGGCCCTGCTCCCAGTGGGCCCATTCGCACCCAGCGGCTGTTCTTTCTGTCCCGGGGAGCGTGCTGTCCATCGGTGGGGCTGCGAGGCACACGTCACATGTTCTCTGCTGCAGCTGCCTGCAAAGGCTTCATCCGTCGTGTGAACAACGCAAATCCAAATTCTGCAGGAGCCGAAATCAAACTCCCAGCAGGCGCTCCACACCTCAGATGAATTCTCTCACCTATTTCTTACAGCAGTGAGCCCTCGTCTTCCCTTATTACACATGATGAAACCGAAACAGATGGGCTAAAAAACGTGTCCCAGGAGTGCCCAGCTCATGCTCTGTTGCCTGGACTCCAGAGCACACAGTCTCCACCTCTGCCCTCTGCCCCCCACACACAGGGGAAGCCTTGGCCCCTCACTCTTGAGTCACTGCATGTCTCCGCCAGGGAACGTGTTTGAGTGTGCAACCCACTCCGTGTGGTCCCATTAGTGTCACATTGCATGCATATACCGACAGGTGTGCATACCGTAAAACACTTAACACAGAAATGTTAAAGGATATGATAAAAAGGGAAGTTCTAGTGTCTTCCTCCTGGACGCCTCTTTGGAGATGTCTGCTCGGGGCAGCGCCACGCATGCCCCGCAGCTTCAGGCTGAGTGGGCAGGGGAGGCCACGCTTGCTTCTCCTCTCAGGCTCTGGCTGGCCTGCCCACTGAACTGGCCTGAGACAGGTTAAGAGGAGAAAGGCATACACATGTCGTTCATATTATTATGCGCCCATGGGGGTCTTCAAAAGGAAATGGCCCGAAGAAGTCCTTGGGCCCAAAACTTAGACACCTTTTGACAGCAGGAACAATACATTGGGGGACTTTGGGAAGACAGAGGGGCTTGGGCTGGGGGCCACAAATTGTGGGACTGTGACTAAGAAATACGTGCGGAAAGCTTACTGGAAGGTCAGGGTCATTGCAGTGGGTCTGCTGGTGCAGAGACTGCCGGTCTCTGGGGTGGGGAGGCCCCTTTCTCAGGGAAAGGGGGCTGCTTTTAGGTGGAAAAGGGGTACATCAGAGGGCCCTTTCTGCATCCACTGTTTCTCCAGTGCCTGCAGTTTAAAATAACTGGTATCCCAGAACGGCTTGTTGGAGGGTGGTATGCTCCGAGCCCCCTCAGTGTGGCTGGGTGTCACATCATTCTCTGCAGAGTACGTCCTCCGGCAGGCCCTCCAGTGTGAGGGGAGAGCCAGGTAATGAGATGAGAGGCCCAGGACGCTTCCTGGAGGCTCCAGGGTTGAAGCTGAGTTCAGGGTTGCTTACTGGGATAGGTGAGAGTGAAGCCTCAGAGGTGGGAGGGGCTTGGGGGTTGAAACATCTCCAGGGATCAGGGGTACAGTTGGGAGTCCACTGGTCCTCAGGCCAAACTCCCCCAATCTAGGCGAAGTCCGAGAATTCTGCTTTTCCAGAAGGCCAAGGATACGGAGCCCTTGGGCCAAGCGGGCGGGGGGACCCTGACATCCTGCTCTGCCCCCCAGGGCCCTGGGAACCAACCCGCTGCACTGCGACTGCAGCCTGCGCTGGCTGTCAGAGTGGGTGAAGGCAGGCTACAAGGAGCCTGGCATTGCCCGCTGCAGCAGCCCTGAGCCCATGGCCGACCGGCTCCTGCTCACCACCCCCACCCACCGGTTCCAGTGCAAAGGTAGGTGTGGCCGTCTGCCCTCCCCTGCCCCTCCCCTCCCCCTCCCGGGGCCTGCCCTGCCCCCGGCAGCCTGTCAGAGCTGGCCATCTCAGCAGATGGCACCCCGAAAACTGTTGCTGCATCTGCTTTGTGGGTCACACACAGAGACTGGGTGTGAAATTGATGTGGACCTTTGTCACCCCCTCCCCAAGTCCCTCTGGTGACATGTCCCCGCAGCTGACTTCCTTCTCTGTGTACTTTCGTATAATTGAGAAATTCTTTAAGCTGCATTTTTTTAATTCAACATCCCTAAAACACATGAATTCTCCCCGCAAACTTGCCCGTGTGGTTTTGAGCGGCCGCATCACCATGAGAACAGACCACGACTGGGCACTTCCTATGCGGCAGGCGGTGTGCTAAGCTCTTTTCCAGGTGGCGCTTCTTTAAATGTACACTTTCTATGCATTAATTTATTTTCTTCTCCAGCACCTCTGTGGGGTGCACACTAGAATCACCCTCATTTTTAAAAAGGAAAAAAAACTGAGGCTGACCGAGGTTAAATGACTTCTCAAGGCCACGGTCAGCAGGACTCCAGGTCTTTCGGACTCCATGGCACACGCGCTTGAGCACCAGGCTGCGCTGTCGCCCCACAGCCCCTCGGACCAGTTCCTTCTGAACCTGCAGAGTGCTCCCAGTGTTTTCCTTATCTCCGGTGCATGGAGGTCTTCGTTTGTAATTGTGCCCTTAGATGAGATTCGGAAAAGAGAAATCACTGGGCTGGAGTCCAGGACGGTGCTTAAATGTGTTGCCAAACTCATCTCCAAAGAGGGCTGTAAACAGCTCGCCCCCCGCGCACCCCTTGGGTGCATTTTTTCACCACTCTTGCGTCATTTTATCTCATTTCGTAGTCATTACTAATTCAACAGGCAAAAACATTTCTTTACATTTTGTCTGTCTTTGATTATTGAGGACACTGAGTTTTTTTCAAAACTTTACTTTCCATATGTATCGCACTCCTCTTAGAGCCTTATTTTTTTTGTTTTTTATCCATATATTTTAATTTCCCCCTAAAACGTCATTGTGTCCTTGGGACACACAGTCTCCCTGTTCTAAGGTGAAGCCAGGGTTGAGCCCTGGATGCAGCCTCTCTACCGCGCTGTTCTGTTCCCCCAACCGAAAACGGTCACACGCACACAGGCTTAAACCCAGCCCCGTCTCCAGATTGACGGCTGTTGTCTCAGGGCCATTTCAAGTCCTAACATTAGCCCTGGCTGGTGGATTGAGCACCAGCCTGTGAACCAAAGAGTTGCCAGTTTGACTCCCAGGCAGGGCACGTGCCTGGGTTGTGGACCAGGTCCCCAGTAGGGGGCGTGTGAGAGGCAACCACTCATTGATGTTTCTCTCCCTCCCTTCCCCTCCCTCTAAAAATAAATAAATAAAAATCTTTAATAAGAAGCAAAAGCCCTAACATTAAGTAGGGCCTATTTACAAGACCAGGACCCAGGTGAAACTGTCGTGGGTGCAGAGCGACCCCGAACACAGTCTGCCGTCCGCTGTCGGCACCACTGCTGCCCTCTGGGGCTGTTTCTTACGCCCCCTGCCAACAAGGGCTCTGCAAGCAGGACCTCTTGGGCCCAGACACTGTGTCCTTAGCTTGGCACAGACTGGTCCATGGCAGGGCGGAGCAGGGGGTTTCGGGGGATTGGAAAAGTGTCAGGTCCTGATGGAGCCTAGGCCCAGAGCTTCCAGAAAAAAAAAAAGATACACAAGGGTGTTACTAATTATGGTACGTGGTTTGCAGATTAGCACCAAAATCGGATCAGGCTAATTACAGTAATTGATTTGACTGCAGAAGTGCTTCTGTATGGTCCCACCGTGAATTCCCCCCACTGGACAGTGGTGGAGTGCATAGAACTCTAGCTGGACTGCGTGTTCTGGCTGGAGTGGGCCAGCCACCCTCTCTCTGCCCAGGGAGATGGGTAGGGGCTGGCAGCTGGCTGAGGAGGGGTCAGAGCCAAGGGGGAGGGAGGGGTGACAGTGAGCCCTTTGGGAGACCTGCCACCAACGCTCCATGGTTTTGCGATGCAGGGCCGGTGGACATCAGCATTGTGGCCAAGTGCAACGCCTGCCTCTCCAGCCCATGCAAGAACAACGGGACGTGCAGCCAGGACCCCGTGGAGCTCTACCGCTGTGCCTGCCCCTACGGCTACAAGGTGAGACAGGGTGCTCGCCCCCTCCATTTGCAGCCCAAGGACGGGCCCTGTGCCTCCCAGGCCCCCCTACCCCCACCATGGATGGTCTGTGCCAAGCTAAGGAGGACTCCACTTCCCAGGTGACCCCAAAGTGGCATTTGCCAGTCACACTCCTGTTCTACTGGGCCTCAGGCTATTGAAAGGGCTTGACTCCGTGTCCCGAAGCCTGTAAGCAGAAGGGTTAGGATGGGACCCAGGACTATATGACTTCAGAGCCCTGCCTTTGCCCCGGAAGGTCTCCTGGTTAGCTAGCTCCTCAGGCTCCCTCCCTTGGGTCGGCAAAACTCTTCCCTGGGACCCTCCCGGAGTCCAGCCTCCTGGGTCGCCCATTCCCATGTACCGGACAAGCCGAGAATTTCAGGACCACCCGTGCCTGTCAGGTATGCAGCCCTGGCACCGGCTGAGAGGGAGGGAGCCAGCCTCCTTGGGGGACTAGTGTGTGCAGTGACCAGCTGAGGGGCAGGCTCACTCTAGGGGACAGGCTCACTCTGGGGGACAGGCTCCCGGGTGGTATTCTCAGCCACAGCTGTGCCTGCAGCCGACAGTGTCAGAGCGCCACCTACAGGCCAGACAGCAGAGCCAACACATTCCCTGGGACTCTGGCCAACCAGTCCTCCCCAGGCAGCTGCCCCCGGGGCCTCAATCTCATTGGAGTCGCAAACCCATGCACACACACACACACACACACACACACGTGCACATGCACACACAACACACGCACACTCAGAGAACTGGTGCAGGGCAGAGCAGGCATTTGGCAGGTGTGCTCACGCAGCCTGCGCCCTCAGACTGCCCTGCACCAGTTCAGTGGAGAAAACTCAGGCCGCAGAGTGACAGAGTGAGGCCTCTGCCATTCACTAGCTGTGCGGCAGGTGCCAGTGGCTTCATCTGAGCCTCCCCATCGGTACACCAGGACCTGCTTCACAGGTTTGCTGTGAGGATAAAATAACTGTGGACGTTACCTGGTGTTCAGGAAGCCCTCGATAAGCTGGCACACACTACCTTTTACCTTAAGCCTTGCACTCTGGCCCCCAATACCAGGTGCAGTAACAGGTGGCAGTTGCTGGTTTCACCAGGGATTCTCAGGCTGTGACACACTGAACTGTCACACCCCAGCTGCTCCTCTAGACCTGTGACATTCACCTCTGTAACACCCCAACCCCATTCATGTGTAGCTGCCTATTTAGCATCCACGTGGGCCGGGCACTTAGCCGGACCTTGTACACGTGTTCCCCCCTCTAATTTTTATAATCACCGCATGAGGCGGGTGGTGTTGTTTGAAAACTAAGACGAACCACTTCGCATTCTGAGCCTTGCTTCCTTCTCTTTCTCACTGGCCTGAGTGTGAAAGTGGTGGAGCCCCGTCTGAAGGGCAGGCATCTTCCGGCCACACCTGGGACACTGCATCGGGCCTGGCCCTCAGCTTTGGGGCAGGAGTGCCCCCAGAGGGCCTCTACCAAGCGCACTGCATGTTTGCACTTTGCCCTCTGGATTCTGAACATCCTGTAGATTCCAGGTGAATTGGAACCGAGGCTTTGACCTTTAGGAAGCTGTTGAGCCCAGGCAGGTCTAGGGTCCAATATAATGATAGTAATGTTGGTGACAGTGGTGGTGACAATGACAACAGCTATATTAGCAGCCCATGTTTTTTTAAAGTGCCTGCTCTGTACTGACAGCGTATTAAATAAGGCACACACATTACCTCGCACACTCGTAATCAAAGCCCTGGGAGGCAGGTCCTGAAGTGACCCCCATTCTACTATTGAGAAAACTGGGGACAGGAGGTGAGGGGTTGGGGTTCAAAGTTCCGAGCTGACTGGTTCCAAAAACCATGCTCTCAACCTTTGTATTCACTGCCCATTGGCAAGCTCCGTGATCGCCAGGTGTGAGGGTCCCAGTCTGAATTTCTGGGACAGGGCAAAATAGGGTGTGGGTCAGGAAGGACACCATGCAGGGCGCCCTGGAGCCTGCTCCCAGCTGACTGTGCCACCTTGAGCAGCCCCGCTCTCCTGGCCGCAGGCCCCTCACCTGTGAAATGCAGCCAGCTGGACCCAAGGGCTCCTTCCATTGTGGGTCCCGTGGCCACCTGCCCTGGACTTGTGCCCCCACCTGCCTCTCTTCTGGGCATGGAGCTCACCCAAGTGGAGTGACTGAGGTGGCTCCAGGTGAGACAACAGCCACCAGACACCCACAAAGCCAGGCTAACAGTTCAGGCGTTTATCTATTTCCAGACACCACAGTTCTTCCATTGACTGGCTGAGTGACCATGGGAAACCACAGTGCTACAAAAAAAAAAGGGCACAGCAGCCACAGCTTCCTGTTTACTGGCAGCTACTGCTCACAACAGCAATGCCAGGCCTCTGAGGAGCAGTAAGCCCATTATCTCACACGATGCTCTTAATCGCCCTCTGAAATAAGTCATATTAGCCCCTTTTGATAGATAAGGAACCTGAGGTTCAGAAAATCAAATAACACGCAGGAGCCAGGCGCTACCCCAGAACCCAGCTCTCTGCTGCAGGAAAGCCTATGCTCACCACCTGCTGCACCCGATCCCCACCCCCCGCCACCCCACCCAACTGCTCATGGGAATAACCACACTCACCTGCAGAGCTCTTGCAAGGATTAAAGTGGCCACACATGTGCCAGGATGTAGCCGGGACCTCACACAGGGTATAACTTTACCACTATTCTGTGGCACGGGGAAATGAAATACATAGTTTGGCTGATTCTTTTCAGCCGGTTTAGCTTCGTGCACATATGTGCTCAATGTCTCAGAGCAGCACCCCTCGCACCTTCCTTCCTGCGCACAGGGATCACCCGGGGGTCTCACTGAAACGCAGGTCCCAGGTTCGTTCAGACCTGGGATCTGGCCAAGCTTCTGCGTGTTTAGCAGGCTCCTGGGAGTTAGGTATGGGGGCAGGGGGTTGCTGCTGGTCCAAGGACCATACTGTGAATGGCAGGGTCTCAGAGCAGCCCCCCTGGCCCTATCTCAAAAAGGGGTTTCCAGTGGGAGAAGCTGGTCCCCAGCCCAGCCATGCCCTTCATACACAGACACGCGCACGCACACACACAAACTCTCTCTCTCTCTCTCTCTCTCAGGAGTGAGTGGGGTGGGCAGGGGAGGACCAAGTACCATCACAAATCTGGTGGGCTGGAGCAAAGGGAGGCTGAAGGGAGCTGAACTGGGCTAATTAGCCAAGTTCTGGCAACAGCAATTGTTTCCCAAGGATGCATACAACAAAAACCCCCGCTCCAGGCTGGACCATCCATATCAAGTGCGAGGCTCAGCCTCCTGGCTTTCTGCGCCTGGCCCCACCCCCACAGGAGGATCCCATCTGGAGTCCCTGGTACTTGAAAGTTCCTGGAGCAGCAAGGCTGGCCCAGGCAAGGGCTAGGGAATCCCTACCATGACCTGCTCAGGGTTCTCCAGTCCAGACCTTCATGGCCCATTCAACACACACAACCCCCCCCCACTACCACCACTCCCCTTCCTGAACTAATCAGCACCCACCGAAGACCTGCAGAGTCCTTTAATCACCCACAGTCATCATCCTCATCATTGTCATCACAGTAGCTCTTATATATGGAGCAGCCATGACACACCAGGTGCTGGACATACATGTGACTTCTAATCATCCGTCTACTGCTCAGGGCGGGTGTAGTTAGCCCCTCCTATAGATGAAAACAAGGCTCAGAACTAGTTGCTTCCTCGAGGCACGCGGCCACCAGACTAGCATGGGCTCCAGAGCCTGAGGAGGGAGGAGGGTGTCCAGTGGGGGCTCGAGACTGGATGTCGGGCCCCGCTGCTGCCTTTGCCTCTCACTGTGACCTTGGACATGCCATCTCATTCCCCAAGTTGGCCTCCCAGTCTAGGAAAGTGGGGGTCGTGACAGTCACACTCGCCGGCCAGGTTGCCGTGAGCGTCACCTGCGATCGTGATGATACAACCCTGGGCATGAGGCCCGGAGTGGAAACTGCTCAGTGCACCTGAGTGAGAATGAGGATTGCCGTTTCCACCCCACTTGCACCTCCCAGAAACGCACCCGGGTTGCTCTGGTTTAGGATGTACCCAGGTCCCCAGCCCCATCCCACCCCACCTATAGTCTCCGCCCCTCCCAGAAACCCTTGACTGGCCCATTAACTGCCACGGGGCAGGGCGGGAGGCAGCCAAGACAGTAGGAGGCAGGCAGTCCACAGCAGAGTCCTGAGCCCTTTGGCAGCGACACCCCCACCAGGGAGCCCAGTGCACTCCGTCAGAGGGCCCTGGAGGCAGCAGAGGGAGAGAGGATTTTCTCAGGCAGATGGTGAGCAGGTGGTGTGGCGGTGGGAGGGCGCCCGCAGTCACCCCTGCCTGGCATGGGGCCCACAGCCCAGAAACCACACAACAGAGGCCTTCCCAGGGCCCATAGGTGCTCCAAGGGGCTGTTTGCCAGGACTGGGGCGTCCTGCTGGTCCCTGGGTGACCGAGGAGTAGCTGGAGCCTGGGGACCAAGCTTTGGGCCATTCCCTGGGACGCTGGGGTCTGTGCCGCAGCTCTGCTGGGCCCCCCACTCAGGGCCCGCGTCCCCGGCTGTCCCTTCTACTACGAGGCTGGCCCCTTCTCAGCTCCGATGTCCTCTTCAGAGAGGCCTGCTCCAGAGGATCCCCACCTACCCCAAACTCTCTCACACAGGGCTTCTCAAGCTGGCCTAACGTTAGAATCACCTGTAGGACTTGAGCATAACCCCTGGGCCTGCGTCCAGACCAGTCAGAGATGAATCTCTGGGGGGTTGTCACCTAGTCGGGTTGAGGTCTGTCGGCCACACCCAACTAGTGTTTTTAAACCTCAGTGAGGCTGCTAACAATAACATCCCCGAGCATGTGCAGCGTGCCTCCTCTGTGCTAGATGTGTTACTTAACGTTAAGCACTTTCTTATAGGAAAGGTCTAGTTTAATTCTCATAATAACACTATGATCTAGGCTTACAGAAGTTAAAAGGCTTATACAAGGTCAAGGTCAGCCAACCAGGAAGAGGTAAAGCTGGAATGTGAAGCCAGGTGTCCTGCACCCAAAGCTCGTGCTCTTGCCCCGTGGTGTTGAATAGAGAGGACGGCATGAATTCTGGGAGTCCAGACTCCCAGACTCCCCGCATCCCTCCCCTTCTCCCTATGGAGTACTCCAAGAGCAAGGGCTCCCTGTGCCTGTCTCCAAGTCACACTGCAGGCGTGTTCCAGGGCCTCCCGCCATCTCCCCAGCCTCAGCGCAGCGGTGCTAGAACTCCCCAGGGGTCTCCTGGGTCCTGGCAGCCACTGACCCCCTCCCTGCCTGGGTGCTTCTCCCTCTCCCGCACAGGGCAAAGACTGCACCACGCCCATCAACACCTGCATCCAGAACCCCTGTCAGCATGGAGGCACCTGCCACCTGAGCGAGAGCCACAAGGATGGGTTCAGGTAACCGCTGGCCCTTGGGCCCTCCCTCCCCCAGGGCTTCACGGGCAGGCTGACGAGGCTCAGCTGTTCACGAGGGCTCCTGTGCCCACGTGGGCCAAGCCCTTTGCAGGAGTGATTTCTGGCTCCTCCTGGATCATCCCCCATGCAGGGCAGGACGTGGAGGTGTCCTGGGGATGAGTCCTTTGCCCACGGTTGCACAGGTGTAGTAAGTGTTGGGCAGGGCTCAGATCTGGGTAGTCTGTCCCTGCAGCCAGGAGCACTCGGGGCTGCAGTTGCTGACTGAAGTCAGGGAAGGAGGGGCAATGGCTCAGAGATCCAGCAGCTTGCCGACGCCACCACTCTTTCCGCTGGGTCATAAGGAATACATTCATAGGAGGTGACACTGATTGCCTGTTCCTATGTGCCAGGTACTAGCTGGTCGTGCATGATCTCATTTAAATCCTCCCAGCGACCCTATCTGGTACTGGTAGGTACTGTCCCCATTTAACAGGTGAGGAAACTGAGGCACAGAGATTGATTGGCTCTGGGGCACACATCCTGACACTTGTTCCTGAGTCTTCCCGCCCCACCCCTTTGGTCCCTGCACTCAGAGCTCGGGAAGGAAGGGGACGGATGAATGGGGCAAGAAGGTGTGATGTGTGTACACAATGGAACATTAGCCGTGAAAAGGAACACAATCCTACAGTTTACAACAACAGGGATGGACCTAGAGGCTACTGTGCTCAGTGAAATAACTGGGACAGAAAAAGATAAACACCGTATGATTTCATATGTGGAGCTTTTTAAATTAAAAATGAACAAATAAAACAAAAACCAGCTCATAGAAACAAAGAGCAAGCTGATGGTTGCCAGAGGGGAGGTATGGGGGATGGGAGAGAAAGGTGAGGGGGCATATAGTCGGTAGTACCCTGATAACGTCGATGGTGGCAGTCCCTGGACTTAGTGTGGTCTCATCCCTGTGACATAAATGTCACATCACCATGTTGTACACCTGAAACCAAGATGATATTGAATGCCAACTCTAATTCAGAAAAGAAGGGAGAGAGTAAAGAAAGGGAAGAAGGAAAGGGAGGAAAGAAAGAGAGGAGCACTGGCCGGTGTGGCTCAGTGGATTGAGTGCCGGCCTGTGAACCGAGAGGTCACTGGTTCGATTCCCAGTCAAGGCACGTGCCTGGGTTGCAGGCCAGGTCCCTACCTGGGGGTGAGCAAGACTCTCACACACTGACATTTCTTTCCCTCTCTGTCTCCCTCCCTTCCCCTCTCTCTAAAAGTAGATAAATAAAATCTTTAACAAAAAAGAAAGAACTAGAGGAAAGAAAGAGAAAAGGGGTACAAGCCATTTAAGTTTTTCTCATCCCTGTCCCAGAAGTGGGCCTTCTGGACCCCTGCCAAACCCAGGGCCCTGCTCCTGCTTCTGGCTCCCTGCCTCTCCCCCGCCCCACGCTGCTCTCACAGATGCTCAGTTCTCCAGCCCAGGACCCTCCCTGGCAGAGAGAGACCAGTAGGAACTGGCTCCTTTGCCCCCCCACCCAGGGAGCCCATGGGTTACAAGGTAAAGGAGGGGACCTGATGCCCCACTGTGTACAGAGGTCTCAGAGCTCAGGTTGCAAATAATTAGTTTCCAGAGGCGCCCTGGCCAGGGCTACTGTGTGGTCTGGGAAGGAAACCAGGCTCCAGGCTCCCGGTTCTCCCCCAAAGGTGCCCAGCCCACCTGCTGGCCCAGCTGCCAAGCCAGCCCCATCCAACAGTGACTCTCAAAAGAGAAAATCAAGGCAGAGTTTGTTTTCCTACCTTGAGCGGGCCAAACCACCCCAGCCTCTCACCGAGAGCAGGGTCAGGGGAAGCTACACGGGTCTCACAGCAGGGGTGTCCTCTAGGCCCCCACCAGGAAACACACCTCCAGGGTGAAAGCTGGGCCCTGCCCACCCCACTGAGGCATGGGGGTCAGCAGGAGGGAGCAGCTGCCCCCACAGGGAGAAGGGACACCTGTCTGGGAAGCTCTGCTCCCTCCTGCCCACCTATGTCCGTCCCCAGGGCAGCCCCAACAAGCACCACAGGCTGGTGGCTTGGAACAAGTGTGCTCTCTCACAGTTGTGGAAGCCAGAAGTCCATGGTCAAGGTGCCAGCAGGGCCCAGCTCCCTATGAAACCCTTAAGGGAGGATCCCTCTTGCAGCCTGGGGTGGCTGCCAGCAGTCTCTGACATTCTTTCGCTCGCAGCTGCGTCACTCCAACCTCTGCCTTCACATGACCGTCGCCGTCTCAGAGGGACAGCCGTCCCGCTGGATTAAGGGCTCATGTGACCCCAGTATAACCTCTTCCTAAATAACGAACTACATCTGCGATGACCCTGTTTCCAAAGAGTAAGGTTGCACTCTGAGGGCCTTAGAGTTCAGGCTTCAATGTTATCTTTTTGAGGGGACACAATTCGGCCCCAACACCTCTTACGCGTCCAAATTCCAGAAGCACCGTGTACCTCTTCGTAGAGATGCTTCTTCAGTCTTGGTGCATTGTCTGCTCACCGAAAGAGCAACAGCTGGCAGAGCTGGCTGGACAGGAGACCAAAGCCAGGGAGACATGACTGCCCTGTGTCCTCACAGCTGACCTTGACAAGTTCCCCCTGCCAAGGTTTCCAGGGTGGGCAGAGGGCACGTCAGCCTCCTTCCCACCCTCTGTCTGCTCCATGAGCAGCCCCAGTCCCTTGACCAGCCACCATGCTCCACTTCCGTGCAATCCAAAGCTCAGCGGAAGTCATTTCAGGAAAACAGACGACACGATGCTTTCTAACCTTTGAAAACCTGCCTCTTGTGCAGCTCTGAAGAAATAGCCTCTTTCACGAACACCCAGGGTCCCTAACAGAAAAAAGGAACACGTCATCTCACTCTGCCCAGGAGCTCAGGCCCAGCAACCCCCTGGCCCATTGTAGAGAACGTGACCTGCTTTGGGGTTGCAGAGGAAGGGCGGGGAAGGAGGAGCCTAGAAATCCACCTCCTGTGAGTTTCCCTTTTTCACTCAGCCCGACCTGGAGCCCTCTCTGGAACAGAGACCCGGAATTCCAGGAGTGAGGCTGGCACACACACTCACGAACTGGGTGCTAATGCCCAACCGGGAGTCTGGCCACAGGGAGAGCGGGCCCCACACTGGTGCTCACTCACTCAGACCCCCACACCCCCTTCTCCCTGCCCCGCCTCCATCAGTTCTGACGTATTTCGTACCTAATCCTGGGGATGTAACCAAGGTTGGGCGGAGGGTGGTGAGTTGAGATTTTCATCCAAGAGATTCAACCCTTCAGAGACAGGTTAAGGGAACGCGCCACGCTGATCTGTGTGTGAGGTTTTTTTTTTTACATTCAACATTATCTTGCATGAGTTTCCGGTGTACAGCACAGTGGTTAGACAGTCATGTACTTTATTAACAAGTGATCCCCTCCGGTATTTCCAGTCCCCGCCTGGCACCATACATAGTCTTTACAATATTGTTGACAAATTCTCTAAGCTGTACTTTACATCCATTCGACTGTTTGGTAACGACCAGTTTGCCCTTCTCAATCCTTCGTCACCCAGTCCTCCAGCGCCCTCCCTTCTGTTCTCTGTGTCTATGAGTCTGCTTCTATTTTGTTTGTTCACTTATTCTGTTATTTAGATTCTACGTATGAGTAAAATCATTTGTCTTTCTCTGTCTGACCTATCTCACTTAGAGTAATATCCTCTTGGTCCATCCATGTTGTCACAAATGGTAAGATTTCATTCTTTTTATTACGGTCATGGAATATTCCATCATATATAGGTGCTGCCTCTTTTTATCCACTCGTCTACTGAGGAGCACACGGGTTGCACCCATATCTTGGCTGCTGTAAATTATGCTGCCGCAAAATAGGGGTGCATATATTCAGTCAAGTTAGTGTTGTGGGTTTCTGTGGATATATTCGCAGAAATGGAATCACTGAGTCATAAGGCAGTCCCATTTTTAACTTTTTCAGGCCCCTTCATACTGTTTTCCGCTGTGGCTGCACCAGTCTGCATTCCCACCAACAGTGCACGAGGGTTCCCTTTTCTCCACATCCTCGCCAGCACTTGTTAGTGGAGGTATTGATGGTAACCATTCTGACAGGTGTGAGGTGATATCTCACTGTGGTTTCAATTTGCATTTACTCCATGATGAGTGGCATAGAGCGTCTCTCCATATGTCTCTTGGTCATCTGTATGTCCTCCCTGGAGGAGTGTCTGTTCAGGTCCTTTGCCATTTTTTTTATTTGCATTGCTTAGGCTTGGGCGTTGAGTTGTGTGAGTTCTGTGTCAAGTTTGGATATCAACCGCTCATCAGATGTCTCTGGTGAATTATCTTCTGCTCTTCACTAGGCCGTCTCTTTGTTATGGTTTCCCTTGCTGTGCAAAAACTTTTCAGTTTGATGCAGTCCCATTTGTTTATTTTTTTTCTTTTGTTTTCCTTGCTCAGGGAGATATATCAAAAAAAGTTGTTGCTAAGGGAAGTATCCAAAATTTTATTGCCTATACTTTCTTCTATTTTGAGTTCTTTTTGTATACGGTATAAGAAAGTGGTCTAGCTTTCTTTTTTTGCACAAATCTGTTCAATTTCTCCAATGCCATTTATTGAAGAGACTGTCTTTACCCCATTGTTTGTTCTTGCCTTCTTTGTCCAGTACTAACTGACCATTTAGCGTTGCTCTCCCTGGATTTTTGTTGTTGTTCCCATTGGCTTGGAGTATCTTTCTCTATCCCTTTGGTTTCAATCTGTGTGTGTGTCTTTCCTTCTGAGGTGGGTCTCTTGTAGATGGCATATATACCGGCCTTATTTTCTAATCCATTCAGCCACCCTGGTTATTTTGATTTGAGCATTTAACCCATTTACATTTAAGCTGGTTGTTGATAGGCATGTATTTATTGCCATTATATTCCTTATGACTATGTTTCTCTTTTTTTCTTCTTCTTCTTAAAGAAGTCCCTTTAACATTTCTTGCAGTACTGGTTTGGTGGTACTGAACTCCTTTAGCTTATTCTTGTCTGGGAAGTTCTTTATTTCTCCTTCAGTTTTAAATAATAGCCTTTCTGGATAGAGTCTTGATTATAGATCCTTGCTTTTCATCACTCTGAACATTCTGTGCCAATCCCTTCCGGCCCGAAATGCTTCCATTGTGAAACAGCTGCCGTCTCATGGAGCTTCCTTGTAGGTAACCATTCCTCTTGCTGCTCGTAAGGTTCTCTCTTTGACTTCAGCTTTTGCCATTTTAATTATGACGTGTCTTAATGTGGCCCTCTTTAGGTTCATCTTGTTTGGGACTCTCTGAGCTTCTTGGATGTGTATGTCTTTTCCCTTCACCCGCTTAGGGAAGTTTTCAGTCATTACTTCTTCAAATACCATATGTTTGCCATGTACAGTGCGCACCCACATTTTTGTGTGGATTATATATGGGATTATTATACCCGTGGTACGTGATCATTATATCCATGAATAATGTGCATCCTTATTTTTCCCTCAAAAATGTGGGCAAAATAGTGTGCATCATACATGGCAAAATACAGTAAGTTCTCAATTCCTAGCTCTCTCTTCTTCTTCTGGCACCCCTATGATGTGGGTGTTGCCCCAAAGATCCCTCAAACTATCTCATTTTTTTAAATCTTTTTTCTTTTTGCTGATCGGATTAGGTGTTTTCTGCTACTTTGTCTTCCAAATAGTTGATTCAGTTCTCTGCTTCATATAACCTGCTGTTGATCCCTTCTAGTGTATTCTTTATTCCATATATTGTATTCTTCATTTCCAACTGGTTCTTTTTTGTGGTCTCTGTGTTCTTTTCTGTGTTTACTATCTCATTGTTTCAGTTCCCACTGAGCTCATCTATTCTCTCCCCAAATTCCTCAAGCATCCTCATAACCATTGTTTTGAACTCTGTATCTGGTAGATTACTTGCCTGTTTCATGTAGTTCTTTTGGGAGTGGATTTCTCCTGTTCTTTCATTTGGGGCATGTTTTTTGTGATCGGTGCTGTTTTAAGCCAAGCTCACCAGAAAGCCTCGATGTTGGCAAGAGAGGGGTCCTCCCAGCCCACCCCCTTATCCACCAGACTCTGGAGAGGGCCCAGAAGTAGCAGGAACTCATGGCATCCCTGAGGAAAGGTGAAGAAGGTGGGGTTTTCTTTTCTAGGATGAAAGCTAGCTCACATGTCCTGAGCGCTGTCTATGTGCCATGTGTCCTTCTAAGCTTCTACTTATACAGCCTCCTTTATCCCCACAACCACCCTGGGGGTAAATCATGTTACCCTAGTCAACAGATGAGGAAACTGACACTTGGAACTTCCCAAGGTCGAACTGCTGGGAAGTGGCAGAGGTGGAATTCTTTCCCAGATCAGAGAGAGAATGAGTGCAGAGCCTGGTCTTGGCCCCTGTGCCCTGCTCCTGCTAACAACACACGGCTGTTCTCCCACTCAAAGGGGGGTGGTTGCCATATTTCCTTTGTCTGCAAAAGAGACTGTCCACACATGAGCCCCGGGAGGAGAGGTCTGGAAGACAGCTGGAGGACTTGAATTATATCCAGGAAAGCACTTCCACCTGTAGGAATGGTGAGGGAGGCAGTGCTGGTGGGAATCACCCCCAGGGACAAGGCAGCCAGCCAGGGCCAGGGGAGGTTAACTGTTTCCCGGAGACAGGGGGCTCAATGAAATGACCTCTTATGCTCCTGAGGGTCTTCCTGCTCAGGACCCCGAGACCTCATGTGCCCCAAGTGCTGCCTTGGACCTCCGTCCAAAGAGAACCCTGACTGATGACACACCCCCAACCTTCTTCTCTGCTGCCCAACCCACCTCCACTCCCCAACCCCCCGCCCCCTTCCTCCCCACTCTCTTCCTCCCCACTCCCTTCCTCCCCACAGCTGCTCCTGCCCCCTGGGCTTCGAGGGGCAACGGTGTGAGATCAACCCAGACGACTGTGAGGACAACGACTGCGAGAACAACGCCACCTGTGTGGACGGGATCAACAACTACGTGTGCGTCTGCCCGCCTAACTACACGGGTGAGGCCCCGGACTCCCGAGTGGGATTGGTGTGCTTGGTGGCAGGGCAGGGCATCATGCACTAAATAACACCACTTCCTTAGCTTTTTCCAGGGGCCCCACCTCCTTCCCTCCACAGACAGAGGCTTGAATTCCTAAAACCCCACAGGGGCTTCCGAAAGGCCCTCTTTGTTGTCCACCCTCCCCCTTCCACCCCAAGAAAGCACTAGCTCCTTCCCACTTTGGAGCGGGTACCCAGAGCCTTTCAGCTGTTTGTTCATGTAGCTGGTGGCTGTTCCCCGCTGGGGGAACCTGGAGACCCAGAGGGGCTTGAGGCTAGCAGGGAGGCACTTGTGTGTATGCATTGTGCAGGTCCAGTCGACCTGCTCCAGAAATCTGCATTTTCCAGAGCTGGGCATACAAAAATGAGCAAGACAGAGTTCCTTCTCGTAAGAAGCTCCGTCATCGAGTAGAGAGAGGGAGACGTGCTCAGTAGAATGAGAACTCCAGCCCTGGAAGCCCGGGGCTCACGGGATCGAAGGGAAGGAGCCTAACGGGTGGAGAGTGCGTGCCCCACCCCCCCCACAACCCCTTTGCTTCCTGTGTGAACAGCCCTTGGCGAGGACGGGTGAACGTACCAGCGTACCAGCGGCTGTGAAGTCGTGCAAACACGGCCTGCTTTGTTGTAGAACCGACCTACAGTGGCCTATTGTGCACTGGAATTCTATAAATTCCATACATTCTTCTACGTGCACCTCTCCGGGCAGCCTCTGGGCTCCCCCACATTCACCGGTCACTTGTTCTGCTCCCAGCTCTGTGTCGTAACTGCCTGTGTATTTGTAGATCTAGGCCATGGCAGGGACAGGACTGGTGCGGTGTGTCCGCAGCCCCTGGCATGGTGCCTCCCACACGAGAGGTGCTCAGTCAACAGTGTGGGATGAAGCCCAAATAAATAAGCACAGCCCAAGGTCAGGGCCTGACATCTGGTGGTTTCAGCAGCCTCTGAATGATCAGACGAAACGGCCGAATGATAGGGCTGGGACGGTCCCAGGAGAGACCCCAGAATCTCCCCGTTGCCCCGATGGGGAAACTGAGGCAGAGGTAGACGAGAAAGGAAACTCCAGGAGACTGAATTCAGGGCTCTGCTCATGCACGGCCAGCTGATGCCTGAGTTCTCTGCCCGCCCCCGCAGGTGAGCTGTGCGACGAGGTGGTCGACCACTGCGTGCCGGGGCTGAACCTCTGTCAGCATGAGGCCAAGTGCATCTCACTGGACAAAGGGTTCAGGTAGGACTCGACCTCATGCCCCCAGCACAGGGTCCTGAGGACTCTGCCAACAGGCTGGGTTTGCAGCTGAGGTTCTGGGACTCCCTCCCTCTCCCATCTCCCTGCCACCTCCACATATCTTCCTTTCCACAGTGAGTAGGGTAGAGTGATCCCACCGTGGGGGAGCCACATCAGCTCTCTCAGAGCCCAGGTCTCCCCCACAATGGAGGAGCCCCCACGCAGGGTGCGGGAGCCCCCAAGGGCGCTCAGTGAGAGCTCCGTGCCGTGCCAGCGAGAAGCAAGCACTAAGCCTCTGTGTGCTTGGTACAGGAAGTGTAGACACAAGCCCAGATCTGTGATCCCAGCCCATGCCCCTCAGCCGGGCCCCCCATGAAGCAGGCACGCGGGGGTGGACGTGCAGGGGCCAGGCTTCGAGGAGCCTGGAGGGCAGAGCGGGTCTAGAGGCCGCCTGGGAGCCATGGGGCGGAGGGCAGCCCAGCTCCACTGTGTTCCAGGTGCGAGTGTCCCCCCGGCTACAGTGGGAAGCTCTGCGAGGTGGACGTGGATGACTGTGTGGCCCACAGCTGCCGCCACGGGGCCCAGTGTGTGGATGCGGTCAATGGCTACACGTGCGCCTGCCCCCAGGGCTTCAGGTATGGTGATAGGGGGACCTCAGGGAGGAGCCAGCCTGGGTCCAACATAGGGGCAGACTCAGCCCCCGAGCCAGGCAGCCCTAGCCCAGGGTCTCCATGGCACCTTGATTCCCCACACTTCCCTCAGCCCTTCTGGGTCCTCGAGCAGGTGTTGCTCACCCCACCATGTTGATGGGGAGCAAGTCTACCCAGGCCAACTCCACGTGGAAGTTGGACCAGAGGTTTGTCGAGTTCGGGCGTGATTCCATCCGACAGAAGGTGTCACTGCCTGGGAGCCCAGCTGGCAGGGCCAGGGAGCCACATGGCCACACTGGCAGGAATCTGCTTTCCAGGCTGCAGAACAAAGCCAGGGTGGCGTCCTGGGGCAGAAACACGGAGGTGAATAGCAGGGCTCAGGGCCGGTCAGTGGAGCCAGGGACGCCAGATAAGACAGGGGAGATGGGAGGCCCTGGCCGGGCATCAGGAGCCGCCTATGGAAGGGGCAACCTGGGCTCCAGCCCAGCACCCACGCTGCCTGGACAGGACAGGCATGGGGTGACTGGAGGGGAGGCAGGGACCACGCTGCAGAGGGCAGGACTGGGGGACAGCTCCGTGTATAGCAGTGCCCATTGGACGGCTCAAATCCAACTATGCAGATGAGCCTGGGGACGGAGAGCCTGGAGGGAGGCAGACATTCTGAAGGCCAGTGGCCCCAAAGCCCAGCCGGGACCGCCTGCACCGGAGACTTGTGGAAGGGAAGAGGTTCCCAAGCTCCACCTCAGAGCTGTGACTGAGAGCTAGGACCGGCTCTAACCCTCCCCTGCCCCCCCTCCCCCACTGGTGTCTCTGCTGGCAGCTCTTTGGCTAACTACCTCCTCCCCCCTCTCAGCGGTCTCTTCTGCGAGCACCCCCCACCCATGGTCCTGCTGCAGACCAGCCCCTGCGACCAGTATGAGTGCCAGAACGGTGCCCAGTGCATTGTGGTGCAGCAGGAGCCCACCTGCCGCTGCCCCCCAGGCTTTGCCGGCCCACGCTGCGAGAAGCTCATCACCGTCAACTTCGTGGGCAAGGACTCCTACGTGGAACTGGCCTCCGCCAAGGTCCGGCCCCAGGCCAACATCTCCCTGCAGGTGAGCCCCGCCCTCCAGCCCTGGAAGGACCCCGGCTCTGCTTGCTGGAGCGCAGCCACAACACCCAGGTCCTCATCATCCTGTGCCCTTCCCTGCAGCATCGTTCAGGACAACACTCAGCTTTAGGGGATGTGGGGCGGCTCTGTCCAGGTGCCCTAGACCCCTGCTGACCCCCTCTCATGATGAGGGCAGCCTCCACTTCAAACTAGTCAGAGAACCCAGCCCTGCAGCAGGCCGCAGATGGGTTGCCCTGGGCAGCCGCTTCCAGGGCCAGCGCTCCCCAGCCGGGCATCGCGCGAGAACCGGCGGAGAGGTCCCAGCTATCTTTGCCCGGCCCCGCCCCAGAGACTCATGGGTAATTGGTCTGGGGTGAAGCGCAGACGCTGGTGTTTTAAAAAATGCCTCAGATGACTCTCAGTGCAGTGCTTAGCCTGGCTCATAATAAACTGAATTAAATGGCAATACTTAGCATTTCATTTATAAATATTATTGCACTTTATACAGAGACTGAGGCCGACAGGGGCAGGGGCTTGGGTGCGATCAGTCCGTCAGTGGAGGAGCTAGTTAGCGCTCAGGGCTCCTGGGAGGGAGGGAGGGAGGGAGGGAGGGAGGGAGGGATGAACACAACACGATGGGTGATGGGTGCTGAGTGACCGTCTGCTGAACTGAAACCCTCAGTCGCGTTTGCTGGGCCGTGAGGCCAGGCCTGCCTTCTGGGAATCAACAGCCCAGACCCGGGAGGACTCCAGGCAGGAGAAATGAGGTCCTTCAGGAGATGCCACCTGGAAGTGGTCTCCGGGGGAAGGGGAGATGGGGAGGGGCGGCCTCCTGGAGCCCTAACCTACGTCCCTCTCCCCAGGTGGCCACCGACAAGGACAACGGCATCCTGCTCTACAAGGGCGACAACGACCCCCTGGCGCTGGAGCTGTACCAGGGCCACGTGCGGCTCGTCTACGACAGCCTGAGCTCCCCGCCCACCACGGTGTACAGGTGAGGCGCACAGTCTGCCACGCCGCACAGCCGCGCCCGCCGCCTGCTGCCGCCCCGGAGACGCTGCCGTGGGCGGGAGGAGGGGTGATCTGATGCCTCTTCTCGCTGCCCCCGCTTACACACTCTTCCTCCAGGGGGGCGCAGAGGCAGAAAGGGGTGCTGCAGGAAGGGGCAGGAGATGACACCTTATTACCATAAGATAAATGGCCAGCTGGCTACTGCGGGAGCCTGCGCTCCAATGGGGACGAGGCTGCTTAATGAGATGCCCTTTTCAAAATGTCATCCTAATCTTTTATTAGTTTAAGAAAGAAAACAGGGGCAGACTAGCATGCAACTCAAGGGAAGACATTCTAGAGCTGTGCAGGGGCGGGGCTGCTCCTTAAAGTGACTTTCAAGCTGCTCTGAAGGACAGTGCTCCCTAAACAAAGTCCTGCCCACAGTCCCCCCCCCCCATTCACATGATCAGTGTGCCGGTGGTGCGGCGGCCCAGCAAGCACACTGCTTCACGTCAGCTGCGAGTCTGCTCGCTTTCCAAGTTCAGCTTCATCTTAGTGATGCCTGTGAGGTCACAGACGCTAGTTCCCTCCGTTGGCCTCCATGGCCTCTTTGGGGTGGGTACCTGGCTCTGTTCACCTGTCCCCAGGAGAGGAGAGGGGTCCCAGGCAAACACGCAGACAAGCCAGCCCGAGCCCCTCCCTGCTCCAGGGTGGGGACAGACTGCACCAGGCCTCAGTCCCCAGGCTTGTTGGTGGGACTTTAGGCACGAACTCATTATTTCCTACCCACAAGCCCAAGAGGCTGAGGAAGGTGACGGACTTGGGGAAGGTGGGCTGGGGGCCAGTAGGGACTGATGGGGACTGTGGTGGCCTCCAGGATACAGGCCTCGTCCAAAGGGACAGCCGACCTCAGCTCCAGCAGATGCTGCCGTGTGGGAACGCACAATCTCAAGAGAAGCTAGAAATTTGGGGTTTCTGTGTGAAATACCTCCGAGTTTAAATGCTGGCCACTTTGAAACACCACGTGAGAGCTCTGCCTGGCCGTACTGCCTACTCCCTGAGTCTGTACTACTCGATACCTCAGCCCCACCCTCTGCCCAGGCCTCTGTCTCATCTGCTCCTCACCACAAGCCCAGGCAAGCGCCACCCCTCCTGAGACAGGGAGGACCCCACTCGAAACCTGACTCTCAAAGGATGTCCTGGCCCCGCCCCCAAAAGCACAAGAGTCAGAAGTGGGCAGCGCAGGCATCCAAACCCAGGTCAGGCTCCCACTAAACCCACTTTCCCACGTGCTGGGACTCAAAGGGTGAGGCAGAGAGAGAGAGAGAGGGAGAGGGAGAGGGAGAGGGAGAGAGAGAGAGAGACCCTAGTCCAGGAGTGGGGGACACTACAGGGCAGCTGTGGTCTCAGGCTACGAACTGAAAT
Source organism: Tonatia bakeri (assembly GCA_004024845.1). Lineage (NCBI taxonomy): Eukaryota > Metazoa > Chordata > Mammalia > Chiroptera > Phyllostomidae > Tonatia > Tonatia bakeri. The sequence goes on from PVIA01005159.1 coordinate 116,511, forward strand.
CCCAGAACTCTTGGTTCCAATGACACACTGTCGCCACCTTGTGGCCACAGCTCAGCATACAACAGAGTGTGCCCAGAGGGGCCTTGGGTTCTGTGACTCAGGGGCTTGGGTTTGGGTCCTGCCTCTGCCACATCCACCATAAGACTTAGGCCTGGTAAGAATAGGCAAGACTGTCCCTCCCAGCCCCTGCCAGGATAGAGTAGTGGAATCCAGAAGCCCACAAATTCCGTCTCTGGACCCTACCAGCTGGGTGACCTCAGACAACTCACTTAACCTCTCAGGGCCTCAGTCTCTTCATCTGTGAAATGGGATCATTCGATACCACTTCAGAGAATCATCATGAGGTTGAAATAGCAGAAGAAAGCCCTGGCTGAGGGGCCACTCGCTCTGGCAGGGGCAGCGGGAGAGGGGGACGCAGGTGGGGTCGAAGCTGGGGTGACGTCCCCACTCTATCACTTGGTAGCTGTGGGGCCTGAGGTCAATTGCTTCCCTTCTGTTTCCTGGGTTGTGTGCTGCAGAAAACAGACTGACCTCGCAGGGGTGTCCTAAGGCCTCACTCCCCAGGCGTGATTTGCACACGGCCTGAGGCATGGGGGTGCCGAGGGGGTACAGAGACACTCTGTGGACATTGTAACTACGAGATCATTCTTCTCATCTGAACTAGAAAAAATGTAAAAGTCACACCAAAATAATTTTCAGATTATGTACGTATTAAAACCGGGCGCTTCATTCAGATGGTCTGTATCTGAGAAAACCGCGGGTTTGCACCTTTAACAGACCATCTTAAATTCCATTTTCAGCTGACCCTTTTCATAAGGAAAAGTATTGGTCAGGGGATTGGAATTCAGGGAAAAATTAAAAGTTAATCAGATAAAGAGCAGCAGCATTCTTGCATCGGAGCCCTGGGCTCCCCCTGGAGCACACTGCCTCAGAGGCCCTGTGATCACCTGGGTCCTCCTGGGGCACAAAGGCAGGACTGTTGAAGGTCTCCTGGAGTCAAGTTCGTGGAACAATAGCTTTTTAACACACACTGACTGCTAAGCTTTGTTAGCCAGTACCTGAAACTAAAATTTGTCCAGCATTTGAGTCCCTGATCAGTATGGTCTCAATGTTAAGTTTACCAAAACTGAGAAGTGTGCTTAGGAAAGGGAATATCCCTGTCCTCCGGGAATGCACAGGGGTATCTAGGGATAAAGGGCTACGATGGGTGTAACTTACCTTGAAACAGTTCAGGAAGACCCCACACACGTGCATGTGGAGGTGGGTGTATATGCATACACGTGCATGTGTGGTGACAGAGAACAAATGATGACGCGAATGGGCCAGTAGGAGAATCTCCCCTGGGAGAGGTGTGCTCCGTTCTGTTCAAATTTTTGCAACCAGATGTAAGTTTGACGTTATTGGCAAACGAAAAGTGAAAGGAAATTCGAGTGCTGGCAGTCCGGCGTGGAGCCCCGTGCCCGGCTGAGGGGGGCACTCAGCAACCCCAGCTCTCCTTTCTCTCCTGCCCAGTGTGGAGACAGTGAATGACGGGCAGTTCCACAGTGTGGAGCTGGTGATGCTGAACCAGACCCTGAACCTGGTGGTGGACAAGGGGGCCCCCAAGAGCCTGGGGAAGGTCCAGAAGCAGCCGGCCGTGGGCATCAATAGCCCCCTCTACCTTGGAGGTAAAGCCCCTCACCCCTGCCACCCCTACCACTTCCACCTCTCACCACCTGCCCTCTGTGCTCAGGCACCTGCACTCAGACCCTCTGGCTGCGGTTCCCATTTTCATCGAGGCACCCACTGCCAGAGCCAGTCAGGGAAGGCTTCCTGGAGGAGGTGACAACCAAGCCCAACCCTAAAGGGTGAATAGTTAGCCAAGGTGTGGGGAGGAGAAGATGACAGGACAGAGGACAGGGCTCCTTCTGAGAATGACAAGCTGTCCAGGGGCACTGAGGGAGAGGGGGAGATGGAGGCAGGTTCCGGGCCCTGCAGTCCATGGGCTTCAGGTCACGCCCCCTGTGCCCTGCCACCTCCTCCGGCACTGCGAGGCTCAGCTGATGCATGTGGAAGAAGCTGTTTGTGGTGAAGGTCCGTCCTATCGCAGCCAGAAAGAGAAGCAGCCGCCAGTGTGGCCAAGCCGGGGCCTGAAATGCAGCCCTGGGCCGATAGTTCTCAGAGGGTTATCTGAGGGGGGAAAAAGTCACCAGAACTGCTTGTCTGACACAGAATGCCAAAACTTCCCCACATAGAGCCCGCTCTGGAGCCTGCTCTGGCTGTTAGTAGCCCTTTACCCAGAGCCACCCCAGAAGGGACACAGCTTCTCTCTCAAAGCTCCACAGTGAAGGCTGTGCCCCAAACCCTGGCTCGCCTGCCATGTTCCCCTGTGGGCACGTGTGACACCAGCGGAGGCCTGGTAGGGACAAAGGGAAGTGTGTGCCACACACCCCTGCTCGGCAACGGTCCTTCCACACCTAGCCAGGGCAGCCACGTGGCTGTGGGCGGCCAGCTTGTCTTTCTTTCTCTAGAAGCCTGAAGTGTGGATTTTTATGGGATGTGTTCTGTATCTAAATAATGGCAACAAATTCCAGGGGGGCGGGTATTTTTAGAGAGAGGGGAAGGGAAGGAGAAAGGGAGATAAGCATCAGTGTGTGGTTGCCTCTTGTGTGCCCCCTACTGGGGACCTGGCCCGTAACCCAGGCATGTGCCCTGACTGGGAATCGAACCTGACTGGCAACCCTTTGGTTCATCGGCCTGTGCTCAATCCCCTGAGCCACACCAGCCAGGGCCAAATTCCAGTTTTTCAGAGAGTCACAGGCAGGAGGACAGAGGATGCACATCCTTGTGTGGACAAGGTCCTGGGTTCTGGCCCGTTCCCCCCTGTGCACAGCAGAGGCCCAGGGCTGTGAGCGCTCAGCCAAGGAGCCCATGAGGAGCTCGCTCTCTCACTTCAAGGGGCGGTCTGGGCTGGAGGGGGGCAGGCGGGCGGGGGAGGGTCTGCAGGCCACAGCCGCATCCGCCCACAGGCATCCATCCCGCCCACAGGCATCCCCACCTCCACGGGCCTCTCCGCCCTGCGCCAGGGCGCCGACCGGCCGAGGGGCGGCTTCCACGGCTGCATCCATGAGGTGCGCATCAACAACGAGCTGCAGGACTTCAAGGCGCTCCCGCCACAGGCCCTGGGGGTGTCGCCCGGCTGCAAGTCCTGCACCGTGTGCAAGCATGGCCTGTGCCGCGCCGTGGAGAAGGACAGCGTGGTCTGCGAGTGCCACCCCGGCTGGACCGGCCCGCTGTGCGACCAGGAGGCCCTGGACCCCTGCCTGGGCCACAGGTCAGAGCCCCGAGAGCCCCGAGCAGACGCTCAGTCCTGCCCCAGCCCTGCCCCAGCAGAGACTGGGCACGGGTGCAGCCGGAGGGGCCGTGTGGGACGGTACTCAGGCCAGCACAAGTGTGACTGCTGAGCAGGTCCACTCGGAGACACAGTGGGCCGCGGCCACAGCCCTCCTGCTCACACTGCCCCGCAGATCAGAGCAGGGCGCTGACCAAGTTACCAAGGGCCTACTACGTGCCTGGCGTAGTGTTAAACGTGAAAGGCCCAGAATCCCAGAGCTGAAACATCTGAATCAGCCAGAAAACAATGCCAGCGCCCAGACTGGCGATTTGCTTGGCTGAACGAGCGGGGAAGTGACACTTTACACCAGAGCCCTGGGCGGAGATCAAGGGCTCGGGCCCCCAAGCAGCTCTGGTGTGTGTGTGGCCAGAGTGAGCACGTCTACAGTGAACCCTGGCTCTCACCACCCACAGGGGAGGCAAGGAGAACTCGGGCCTGGAACCAGTTTCTGTGCAACGTGGGGAGTGGGGGGGCAGGAGAGGGGACCGGACAGAATGAGACCGGCACTGGCTGTGGTGCAAGCAGGTGTCACTGCTCCTGGTGGAGGAGGTGGTGAGTGTTACTGGCATCAGTTAAGGTTGCAGGGCAGTCGGAATGCTTAGAGGGTGCTTAGATTCTCCCAGATGCCTGGTCCGAGCCCAGCCAGACACAGGTCACAGCTGTCAGGGGCACTGGGTGATGCTTGTGGACACCCGGCTCCGATGACACTGGGCAGAGTGTTTGTTTAAAGAAGGACTGGTGCTTGGCTGCTGAGCCGACGGAGGACAGAGCACAGGACGAAGCTGGACCCACAGATGGGGACCCCCAGCCTGAGCCTGGTCCCCTCCTCACCCTGTCCTCCGCCCACAGCTGCAGCCACGGGCAGTGTGTGGCCACCGGGCCCTCCTACGTGTGCAAGTGTGCCGAGGGCTATGGAGGGCCCCTGTGTGACCGCAGAAATGACTCCGCCAGCGCCTGCGCAGCCTTCGGATGTCACCATGGGCAGTGCCATGTCTCAGAGCAAGGGGAGCCCTACTGCTTGTGCCAGCCTGGCTTCGGCGGGGAGCGCTGCGGGCAAGGTGGGTCTGGTGTCCCTCTAAGGCCTCGGGGCCCCTGCCCGCTTCTCTCACCGTTCGCTCCCCAGCTTCCCATCTGTTCCACTGTCCTGCCTTCGCCATCCCCTCCATGTTGCTTCTGAACTCATTCCTCCTCTGTCTTCCTGCTCCCCTCACCCTCATCTCCTCTGCTGTCTGTGCTCCATGTTTCCTCTCCTCCCCTCCCTCCCCTCCTTTACGGCCCCTCTCCCTTAACTCCCCTCCCCTCACTGCTGCCCTCCCGCCAGCCTCTCCCCAATCCCTGCATACCCCTCTCCGCTCCCCTCCCGGCTTCCCCCTCCCCACCCACTTCCTGCCTCTCCCGTCTCCACCTCCGCCTCCCTTCTTCCCTCATCCTTCCCCCAGCTTC